>OX101790.1:5103821-5151529 GCA_944452715.1 Ophion slaviceki
AGGATAGAGATTGTAAGGAAATCTATAAAATGTGTATAAACTGTCTAAGGATGAGTGAAAAATATAACTTGGATGATATAGCGACGGATCACGAAGCATATGATACAAATTGCGAAACGTACCAAAACATGAGAGAAAGAGTAATAAGGAATACCGAATATAAGAGCGAATAGCAACGAAAGAAAACAATGTCTGGAAATAAAAACGCATATATACTATTACTAAATGCTCAGGGCTTCTTAATACACAAGGATGAAATTGTAAATATGATGAACAATTATAAACCAAACATCTTATGTCTGACTGAAACACATATTATACAGAAAATGTATGACAGCGAATTAGATATTAATAATTACAATGTAATTGGATGCAATACGAGGGTGGGGTGAAAAGTTTTCAGCCTGACCAAGAGATGGTGCCACTAGGTCTTGTTTTGGAGCGGCGTCCTACAGTACCATTCCTACCGAGCTTGTATGTACAGGTTCAGCCCAATCGCTACGTTAGTTTGCGTTTGAGAGCACATTGCGCGAGACGCTTCCGTTGTTTTCGTAAAAATGGAAAAATTGGAAAACGTGCTGTCATCAAATACTTCCATTTGAAAGGTTTTACACCAAAACAAATAAAAGAAGAGATGGATTCAGCACTAGGAGACTCCTCCCCATCATATTCAACTATTAATCAGTGGGTTTCTGAATTTAAAATTGGTCGTGTGAGCACCTCTGACGAGCTTCGCTCAGGACGGCCCGTTGAAGTCACAACTTCAGAGATGATTGAAAAAATCCATAAAATAGTGTTGGAAGACCGCAGGTTGAAAGTGCATGAGATAGCTGAGACCTGTAGGATGTCAGCTGAACGTGTGCGAAATATTTTGCACAACCATTTGAACATGGAAAAGCTGTGTGCAAGGTGGGTGCCGCGTTTGCTAACGCTCGACCAATCGAGCGTTTGCTAACGCTCGACGCTACCGACAATTTGGCGCTGTATAGACGTAATCCAAACGAATTTTTGCGTCGATTCATAACTGTTGATGAGATATGAGTCCACCACTACACTCCTGAAAGTAAATAACAGTCAAAACAGTGGGTTGGAAAAGGGGAACCAACCCCAAAGAAGGCAAAAACAATTTTATCGGCAAACAAGGTTATGGCTACTGTTTTTTGGGATGCGAGAGTTATGAGAAATGTATCAGTGTTGATGGAGATTATGTTGAAAAATAAAGCAAAAAAAAATTTTTAAATATCGTTTTTCTTGGTCAGGCCGGAAACTTTTCACCTCACCCTCGTAGTAGTAACAGTAGGACAGGCGGCGTATTAACTTACATAAAAAAGACATAAAATACGAAATAATGACAAATAAAAATATAGAGCAAAACACACGGATAAATACGATAAAGATACTAGGAAATGAAGAAATAATGATACTATGTAATACGTACCACTCGCCAAGCACTGACGACGGGAGGTTTATCGAAATACTCACTGAAGAGAGTCAAAATATAATAGACAAAGGACATGTGATAATAGTGGGAGATTTTAATATTGATGTATCAAAAAATCATGGCTATGCAAAAAGACTGCTACTCAACTTGACGTGCGTCGGGCTGAAACAATATGTAAAAAAAACCAATGAGAATTACAGAAAACTCGGAAACCATAATTAACCTCGTGTTCTCCAATTTTGTTATAGACACCGATGTTATGATAACTCCAAAAATTACAGACCACCAAATAGTAGCGACTTATTTATTCAATGACAATTATAATAACGACACTGAAATAGAAATTATGAAATGAAACTATACACAAGTAACTGAAGAAAGGTTCACTAAAGTATTAAAAAGAGAACTGCAACAGATTAGATTGGACGATAATGACAGTACGAATGCATATGCGAATAAATACATTCAAGGAATGAAAAATACAATAAATGAAGTAGCACCATTAACAAAGAAAGTAATAAAAACAAAATGGAAAGAAAAACCATGGATAAACGAAACAGTCAGGAACATAATAAGTAAAGGCAGAGATGAAGCGTATAAAAAAGCGATACTAACCAATAGACAAGAAGACTGGGAAAACTATAGACATAAGAGAAACAACTTGGTGCAAGAAATAAGAAAAAGTAAAAAACAGTATTACGAAGACAATATTGATAAGCACAAAAGTCACTCGAAGAGGATGTGGAAAGCAATGAAGGAGATAATAGGCACGAAAAAACAGATGGCTACAGTCACAGACATTATTTTCTAGGACACTAGGCTTAATGACTTGGCAGAAATCGCAAAAAAATTCAATGATTTTTTCATAAAAAGTATTGATGATATCGTACAGGAAATGGAAGAAGTTGACGATGAAACATGGAATGAAACATGTAATAATGAAATAAAACTGGGAGAGTTCAAAAAAGTGGAGTGTAAAGAAATTGAAATTATTGTTGTAAAACTAGAAAACAAAAAGGAAACAGAGGAAAGGGTAACAACAAAAATGATGAGTATTTTCTAAATACTATTTAGAAAAATACAATGTAATAATAGACGAACAATCGGGATTCAGGAAAAGACTATCATGTGAAACAGCTATACAAAATACATTAATAGAATGGAGAAAGTGTATGAACGAGAGTAAAATGATAGGTGTAGTATACATAGATTTCAAACGAGCGTTCGAGACGATACATAGAAAGATATTAGTAAGAAAACTGCGAATGTATGGAATTGGAGGAATAGCACTTAAGTGGATTCAATCATATCTGGTAAATAGAAAACAGAAAACAAACTACAATCAAACATTCTCGGCAGAAATAGAAATAAAACGAAATGTTCCCCAGGGGTCAGTTTTGGGGCCACTCTTGTTTATAATCTATATAAACGACATAAAGAACCAGCTCAAGTACTGTTCATGCAAAATGTTTGCGGATGATATGATTGTATATCTAAGCTCCGATGACACAAGCGAAATAGAAAGTAAGATAAATTATGACCTTGAAAATATGACGAAATGGATGACAAAAAATGCTCTTAGACTAAATGTACAGAAAACAAATTTTATGCTAATTCGTGATCCGCGAAAAATGATAGGAAGGAATGCCTGTGATATTGAGATAAGAGGAAACCGAATCTTGGAAATAGACGAAACAAAGTACCTCGGAGTTGTCATAGACGAAAGCTTGACGTTTAATGCCCAAGCGCAGTAGATAGCTAAGAAGGTTGCTAAAAAAGTAAATTGGATGTATCGAATTAATAAATGTATCACAACGTATACCAGGGTAACCATATACAAAACAATTATAGCTCCTCACTTTGACTACTGCAGCAGTTTAATGTTGAATTGCAACGGATATAGTATGAAATTATTGCAGAAAGCGCAAAACCGAGCAATGAGAGCCGTGCTCAGATATGACCGATATACTCCAATTCGAGATATGTTGGAAGCGTTGTGCTTTATGAGTGTATATCAGAGGTTGTTTTATAATGTTTGTATAATGGTCCACAATATGGTAAGAGATGCACCCAATTATCTCAGCAAAGAAGTGAGGAAGGTGAATGATAGGCATAGATACAACACTAGAAATAGAAACGAATTAGATATAAAATATTGTAAGGCCAAAAATGCGGAAAAATCATTAGTATATAAAGGATTTAAGATGTATAATGCTTTACCGAAGACGGTAAAGGAAATGAGGACGGTCAGCGGATTCAAAAGAGAATTATGTAAATATGTGAAGACGTATGTCCCAATTGAAAGAAATGTAGAATGAGTAAATGCGGAAAGCGGCAAAAGGGCCAAGAAGTGTATACACGATAGGCATAAATAATGTATTTAAAAAATAGCCAAGGGCTAAATAAACGATTATCTATATATCTCTCTCTCTCGAGTGTACATACACCTGCGTTGCTCTGCACGTTTTGCCTGCTACTTCTCTATTCCTTATTCTAATGCATTTAAAAAATTGTGTACGGCTTTTATTTATATTGGCAAGAAATTTGTCTCTTTCGGTGAAGACACGCGTCGTCCGAAGTTCATGGTCGAGACATTTTTGCGATTGTCAGCAAAAACGCATAACTCGAGATCTCTACAGAGTAGCTCGCATTTGTGCGCCGTGCCGGACGATTCAAACTCATGCACACAATGACCGCGAGCATGTAGAGCCTTCGGCAAGAGTGCTGAAGTGTCAAAATTTGCAAAAGAGGCTTTTTATTCGCTCCGGAGCTTCAGCTGCTCTCCGAATCGCGACGCGCGATTCGAAGAGCTAGAGAGATATTTTGAAAAACAGTGTGACATTCTGAAAGGTTGTGTGAAGTGAGCAAAATGTATCCCGATTGCTCCGAGTGTCCGACGACACCACTCGCGTGCTGCATGATTGTGTATTTTCGAAAATGTATTTCTTTTTTCAAAAAAGGAACCACGGGCGGTGAGCATCAGTGAGTGTGTGAAAATACTATTTTTAATTCGCTACTTGAAAACATTAATTATATTTAACGTCAAAACTAGTTATAAAAACTCCGGCGAAAATAAAGATTAAATAAAAGGGACCGCTATGGCGACACCACCGCTCATACCCGCTCTTACCCCCACCACCTCGTTTGCCCCACCACTGGCCGAGGAGTGGGGATAGGAGTAGCCTCCTCACTACTTACGTGTCGCCTATTTTTACCCATTCTACAAGCATGCCAAATTTCATCGAAATCGGAGACATCAACCCGCAACGTTTCCTTGTTAGTCGTTTTCTCAATTTATTCCCGTGCCAAAATCACCTAGAGGCGGTAACTACGCTTGTCAACATTGCTGGCCTTGTCCTCCACGTCTCAATATATATCTACATGTTATTTTTGAAAAATAGCATGATATTTGATAAAACTCTCTAATTATCACAATGTCATTCACTAATTGATACAATGCATTTAGTATACTTGGCTTTGCAGTGTATATTGTAAGCAAATAAATACTTGTTTCATTCAAAAATATATTGTCAACATTTAACAGAAATATGTATTTAAATCGAATTGACGTTGATTCACGCTACTAAAGATATTTTTTATCCAACAATATCTTCGATACAGTCAAAGAAAGGATGTGCGTATATCGTTTGTTTATTTATTTTATCTGAATATATGTAATATTTAACAAGAATAGCTACAACAAATGAAAACATATATTCAAAACAAATAAGATCGTTGTAGGCCGTGAGACAAGGGAAAAAACCTATTTGATTTAAATAGATTCTATTTCAATCAATTTTTTTCGTACCCTAAAGGAAAACTTCTTGTAAAAAATCCGAAATCTGGCCGATTGTGATCTATAACGATTTTTGTAAAGGGCCAGTTCATATTTTTCATCGTATGGACAGACGATTTTTTAATATCTTTATCCATTTGTTGGTGACAAATTATGAAAGTTTCATTGTTGTCAAAATCTGAATATTTTTTCTAGAGCTTACTATTTTTGTGATAGCCAAAATTTCAAAAAGCATCTCGACGTTGAAACTCTTATTATCCTACTAAAAGTACCTTTTTTTTCATTTTTCTTGCCAGATCACCCTAGTTGCCAAAACCACCTACACCGGTTGGCCATGCAGCAGCAGCGGACAATCTGCCAACTTTGCTTACAAAATAATAACTTAATTATTTATCAATATTCTACCATTTAAAAAATCATACGTGGCAAGACTTTATTAATTCTGAGTAAAATTACGACCTCGCCATCCCATTACTCTCAACGGAAAAAAAATTGCTAAACTACCTACCCCATAAGCTTACGTAGACCCGTCAACAAAGTGATAGTTATTAAAACAGTGCTGCTTTTCTGGCCCACGGAACGCAAGCCTTAAGGTAGTTCTGTAGTTTTGGTCAAATCTTAGGAATTGGCTGAAATCCAAGTATGGTGTAAATATGACCTTCATGGACTGATGCCCAAAAATTCAATTCGATTCACCGTTTAATTCATGAGATAATTGCAATTAAATATGGGTATTTTTGTACGCGATCCCTATACCTGACACGTAAACCAATAGGAGTTTGCTCGCATTTCTGGGTATAGGTTCTAAACGGATCTTTGGATTTTAAAATAAAAACACACGTGTACGCAGTACTATTGTGAGATTGATTTTAAAGAAATGACAAACTTTGACAGTTTAGTTTAGGAGATATCGACTCATGAAAAGTGGTAATTTTATTCCACACCGAACTCGGGCCCAACCATCTGTAACGGAATGGCAACAATATACGCTGCAGCCAGCTGATCGGCGCGTGGTCTGGGAACTCGAAGCATGTTTTTTTCCCGAGTTCTAGTAATTATGAGACGGATGTGAAGTAAATTTATTCTGCAAACAAATTTCATTTGTTCATGCATGTATTCATTCGTGTTATATATATATATATATATATATATATATATATATATATATATATATATATAAGCGTGCGTGCGCGCGCGCGCGCGCGCGCGTGTGTGTGTGTGTGTGTGTGTGTGTGTGTGTGCGTGCGTGCGTGCGTGCGCGTGTGTGCGTGTGTGTGTGTGTGTGTGTGTGTGTGTGTGTGTGTGTGTGTGTGTGTGTGTGTGTGTGTGTGTGTGTGTGTGTGTGTGTGTGTGTGTAGATATAACTTGGGTTATTGCAGAGTACTCGTCGCAGGAAATATGTAAAATAGATGTTGTAAATCAACGACCTGACGTTCTTCGACAGCGAATTTTTGTTGCTGATCGTTGAGGTTATGGTTATTCTCATCGCGTTGAGCCGCATTTGCTTGACGCTAGGCTGCCACAGCTTTCAGTATTTTAGCAAGCGCCTTTGTTCTTGTAAACTTTCCTTTGTATCGCATTTCGGGTGACATTTTCACGCTTTTTAAATTTATATAAAATATTTCTCGAGACGTATCGGAGAAAGCTCAACGCCATGACTGCAGGAAAATCGCGCTGTTGCCATGAATACAGCGCCGCTCTCTATACGAGTATGAGACCTATCTATGCATGAAGTGCGAATGTGTGGGACATATAGAGGATGCAAGCTCTGTAAAAAATTCACAACCAACAGCATTGTAAAGGCATTGGATGTTACTATACGCTTCGACTGAAACTTTTGGCTCATACGTGTACCTTCAGAACTACCTTAAAGGACTAAATAGTTTTTCCGATAATAATCCTGCGCCCTTGGGTGTTGTACATATACCTTTTTTTTCAAATTTCACTCAATGTTATGAAATTTTGATTTTGCAGATGATTTCCTAAAATATATACTTACTGAGAAGATACAGGTCCGTTTCTGAAACATCCCGTTTGTTCGGTCCTGTTCCCTTGTAAGAGATTGTTAAGCCCTTGTCCTCAAGTTTCATTACTTTAGCTTCGCGTACATTGACGTTTCCGTCGACTGTTGTCACCCAGTCTTCCAAAATTTGACTCCAAGGGCCTGATGCTCGTGAAATCTGGGCATGATGTTGGAGAGTTATATTCCCAGCGCCGGTAACTATGGATGATGTCAAATAACTTACCTGTTGATATATAAACTCCATCGTCGTTATGCGTGGATTCGATTGCTTAATTTTTTTTATCTCCAGAAATCATGCTTGCACATCCAATTTGCTATTTATATTCGATTATAGACAGATTGTCACATGGAGTAATGAATACATTACAATTTTTATCCGCGCTCTGTGGATCTTATTCGAATTCAGATCCGATTCCTACGCTTATAATAGAAACTACATATCATGAATGAACACGAAATAAGGGCTGATTGGATATAGGTAATAAGTTTAGTGCGAAAAATATTTGATTGCTAGAATATTTTCGAAAAGAAGACATTCTGGCGGGTAATAAAAAGGTGCGCTGGACAAAGTACTGAACATATCCATGAATACTCAAGAATATGAATAGAATTGTATACATATATGAATTCATATTTCACCAGGTTGTTTTTACCATTTGTTGATATTTCATTTTGCATTGAGAAATTCCTATTAATAGACATTTTTTTCGCAGTCCCATTTTTTATCTCTTACTCCCTGAATTTGAGGGGGCTAGAGCGATCCAGTTAAGTCAAATGACGGTTTATGAATTTGTTTTTCATAGAACTTCGAAATAATAATTTGATTACGTAAGTAAAAAAACTGCAATAGCGAATCTTTCATACAACTCAGAATAAAATTTCAGTCATTTATAATTATGCCTATTTATGTTTATGTCACGAGATGTTTTATTACTACCATTAATTAATATTAAGTGTTGTCGAAATACGGCCACTTCGCGGAGATTGAGGTTGGCAATAATGCTCTTCATTCGCCAGTCAAGATACGTAATTTTTCATAAAACCTTGATGGTTCAATATTGAATATATATGGTATTCAATACGATGGGCAAGATGGTTCTTTTCTAAATGTTTGCAAAGGTTTAGTTTGCGTTAATCCGTTGTTAGAAACGGTTTATCTTGGTGCCAAATAGTAAAAAAAAAATACAGCACCCGTGGCATCAACGGCTTGTCCATCTAATCGCACTTCAAATTAAACATACATTAAACTTATGTTGACCTCTAGTGTTTTGTGGTGAAAACATTTTAAAAAATTCGTATGGATTCACAAGAAAAGGTCGTGAGGTGTTCCCCTCTCATTTCGATGAAATTTACCTCGTTTGTAGAACGCACCCTCCTAAATAGGGGTATTTTTCGTTGTTCGTCGATAACGTTTTGACGGTACAAGGAAAAATTGAAATTGCAACAATGTTTATTTTTCCGTGTACTATACATTGGAGATGAGAACGATCCAGATGACAACAGATTTCATATTGTTTATTGCAAAATACAATTTTTCATACGTATCTCCGATAAATTCTAACCGATTGAAATGTAAATTTGTATACGGGTAGAGGAT
The DNA here is from genome assembly GCA_944452715.1 of Ophion slaviceki. Taxonomy (NCBI): domain Eukaryota; kingdom Metazoa; phylum Arthropoda; class Insecta; order Hymenoptera; family Ichneumonidae; genus Ophion; species Ophion slaviceki. The sequence continues at coordinate 5,112,679 of OX101790.1, forward strand.
GGAAAAGTAGCGGATACGTACTTTTGTTTTTCCGATATCTCATAATTAAGGGGTCTAAACTGCACTTCGATTTTTTAGCCAAGAGCATTGTATAATCAGCTAGCCTTTCCGGGTTAAATTCACAGCAATATGAGTTCGTTTTATGACGTGATTGCAGGTTTGTAAATTCCGCTCCCCCTCCCCCGACCATCGCCCTCTCGAGGGCAAACGTTTAAGTTCGTACTGTGCGGCATGTACTGAAATTTGCAGTAATAAAAATGGGTTACAATTAAAGTAAATACAACCAGTGAAAAAAGTCGATATTAATTTGTTCGTTTTGGCGGACCATAACTGTCAAGGGGTGAACGCATCCTAAAAAACTTTGTTCTTTCTATAACCCGTGAACGGGCCGAGATAAAAATAAAGTTTGACGGGAAACAATGTATTATTCCGTTACTAGACGTTCATAATGATAATGATCAATTCGTGAATCACTGGTGCATGATGTCACTGTTCGCATGGTGAATGATGAGCGAGAGTCACCTCTCGAGTGCAAAGGGATTATAAGTATCAGTATATCACCTAATACTATCTGGATCACTCGGATAGATCGCCAAAAGCCTTTCCAGTATTTGATCGTTATCCTGTCCAGATCCCAATAAGTTCCCAATCAGTTCCCGGAAAAAGCAATGGTGGATCGGGGTCTGGCCTAAGCCCCCTCACATGGCGAACCTGATCCACGCTGTGCGGCCTGACCATGGCCTGATATTATTTAGGAAGACAGATCAGGGGCAGGACTTTTTCCTGACTCAAATTTCTACACGGACGATCACCGAACGAGAAAAATAGTTCAGTAAGGATCTAGAAAACATGATCATAGAAGCAATGGACCTATGGAAATGGAATTCGAAACTGGTTTCGATTTTCTTTCACCAAATGAAATTCATGAAGCTGCCACAATAGAAGATAACAGTGGAGAACATTGGGACGTACAACGTTACCTAGATCTCAAAGTTGATGAAAATGTATGTACGAAGGATATAAAAGAATTGAGTTATGAATACAAGACAAGAGCTGTAGATTACTGGAGGTCCAGGACAGACCGGAATAGAAAATTATCATCCGTTCAAACGAAATTCAAAAAGTTGAAGTCAGTGGGGCAGTTATGCCGGTGGGTTCATAATATAAATACGGGTGGCACCTACACGGAAAAGGTAATAAAAAACGTTCACTACACGTTGAACAATGTAATCGACGCTTTGAACAAAAAGTTGTCTGTCCATGATGTGGATCTTTGACGATGGGCCTTACGTGCTCGAGAAATTGTAGACATGCCAGCCGCAGATTCCAAAGCATCTGCTTCTTGGGTAAAATATTCAAAAACCAACATCGAATTGTATCAAGGAAGATTACCGAATATGTAACAAAACCACAATTATTAAAGGGTGATACACTTCAAAACAAAGCTAAAGAATTAAGAAACTGTAAAAGTCAACATAGCCAACGTTGAGGCTGAAAACACATTTAATTCTGCTCAAAGTGGATTCAATTTAGAGCTACTTGCAAGCCGCACATTAGAGAAAGAAGGGCAGGAATCCGTTAAGGCATTAGTGCAATCGAAGACACACAGTTCTACTATAAAGTCTTTGATCTCTGCGAGTGGCAAGCTTTTGGCACTTTCATTGGCCGTTTTAAATGAACCTACTGGCAAATTTGGATCTCGAGTTGAACAAATCATGTTCAGAGCCGAATATATATTTCTATTGGTTTCGAAATCTGGAAAGTTGACAACTAATCATTTGAAGCGTTGGTTCCGAGAAGTATATATTCCCAGAAGGGTCCAAAGTCGATAATACTTCTGGATTCTTGGAGCGGTCAATATCCAACTGCAGTTAAAGAAATGGTCATGCAAGGGAAATCTTTTCAAGTTATAACCATTCCAGCAGGTAAATCTATTCCACCAGGTTAATTAGTTCGCATTATAATTAGCAATTCTTACAGGTACAACGGGAATGATACAGCCCCTTGATGTTTATGGCTTCAGTGTGTGGAAAAACTTCGTCACTGACATAGCAATACTATACAATTATGAAGTCGACCTGCACTTCAGAGTCAATATTGTTACGTTACAATCTCTTACACATACCCAGCTTTCTTCTTCACGATTTACAACACTTTTTAAATATGCGTCTTACAAAAGCAGTTACGAAGAAGAAAGACCATCTAACTTCGAAAATTCGGTAGATTTTTGATTATCACAAAATGCACTGACATCTGATATTTGCGTCGAAGCAGCTATTATCACTTGTGCGTGGTGTAAGAAATCTCTTTGTTTCAAACACTTTTATTGTTTTATCTATCATTATTGTAATACGTATAATCCATGCAAAATGTACAGTAGAAACGGTTATTAAGTAAGTAAGCGCGAACAATTGTCCTATTATATTGTAATCTTCAAAGACATTACGTGTCGAGGAGAATTTCTTCGTAAATATACAATAGTAATCCAGTTGCTTGCCGAAGCACGAAGTTAGTCCGACATTGTGCGCCTTACCTGTGCCCATATTAGCGGAAAATTGACGAGTGATTTTCACCAGTTATTCACGAATTATTGCAATAAGCAATACACCATTTGTTGTTATATTCATCATTGTCATCATGAACGTCTAGTAGTCGAAGAACGCAACATTTTTTCGCTTTAAACTCTATTGTTATCTCGGCCCGTTCACGAGTTATAGATAAAACAACGTTTTTAAGGGTGCGTCCAACCGTAAGGTAGTTCTGTAGTTTTGGCAAAATCTTAAGAATTTGCTAGAATCTAAGTATGTTGTAGATATAACCTTCATGGACTGATGCCCAAATATTCAATTCGATTCACCGTTTAGTTCATGAGATAATTACAATTGAACATGGGTTTTTGTGTTCGCGATCCGTATACCTAACACGTAAGCCGATAGGAATTTGCTCGCATTTCTCGATATAGGCTCTAAACCGATCTTAGGATTTCAAAATAAAAACACACGTGTACGCAGTACTCGTGTGGGATTGATTTTAAAAAATGACAAACCGTATAGTTTCGTAGATATCGACTTATAAAAAGTGGTAATATTATCCCACATCAAACTCGGGTCCAACCATTTGTAACGGAATGGCAACAGTCTGCAGCAACACTGCAGCCAGCTGATCGGCGCGTGGTCTGGGAACTCGAAGCGTGATTTTTTCACGAGTTCTAGTAATTCTGGGACGGATGTGAAATACATGTATTCTGCAAACAAATTGAATTTGTTCACTTTCTGCATGTATTTATTCGTGTTATATATATTTGTGTGGGTGTGTGTGTGTGTGTGGGTGTGTGCGTATTTTTTTAAAGAGGTTTAGTGGGAAAATGCCTCCGCACCGTAGCAAATAATTGCCGTGTGTCGGGCTTGCACCGACTAAAAACCCCCGTTCCTCTGTGGCCTTACAAATTCTCCCGCGGGAAGACCGCTAGGTATTACATCGCGGGAGAGGCCTTAGCCGTAGCTCTTCCTGCAGTGTTGTCAGACGACCTTACATCCCCCGTTCCACTCGAGATGGTATGAGTGGTTTAGGGGTTCGTGTCGCTGATTTAATCTATGACTGCCTGGTCGTCTTCTTCCTCGCACGTTCCTTCCTTCAGGCGTCGTCTTCTTCCTCGCACGTTCTGCACGTCGCCACTCCTTCATCACTGCGGCAGCATAAGCCGATACCGCTGTCCATGCGTCTGCTGACTTCAGCATTATCTCAACCAGGTTGTCCGGGGTGATGCGTGTCTCCAGCTGATCCTCGACTATCACGCGGGAGGCACTAAAACGTGGGCATTGGAACAATGCATGTTCAGCTTTCCCCTCGACTGCTACACATGCTAGGCAATCCGGGGAATCTTTATAATTAAACTTATAGAGATAAGCCCGGAAACAGCCGTGTCCTGAGATCACTTGAGTGAGATAATAGTTGAGCTCCCCGTGTAGACGGTTCACCCATATCTCCACCTTCGGGATTAGTCGATGTGTCCACCTTCCCTTGGTAGAAGCATCCCACATCGTCTGCCACTGGTTGAAACTGGTTGCTCTCGCTTCTGTCCTTGCGTAACTGGGGTTTCTAGCTCCCTTCTGCTGGTACATCGATCTACGCTCCTCGGCGAGCACCTCAATGGGCAGCATTCCGGCGATAACGTTGATGGCGTCCTCGGAGACAGAGCGAAACGCACAGGCTACCCTCAAGGCGCTGACGCGATACGTTGCTGCAGCCTTCCTCCAGTACTCCTGGATTTTCAGTGCATCAGCCCATATGGGTATGCCATAGGTGAGCACTGAGGTCGTCACTGATGACAGCAGTTTCCTCCTCTTTTGTCTGGGGCCACCAACATTAGGCATGAATCGCGCCAGTGTGGTAGCCACCCCAGCGGCCTTTCTGCTGATCTGCTCGGTTTGCTCTTTGAAGTTCAGCCTCGCGTCGAGAATCACACCCAGGTACCGAATGAACGGTTGGGATGTGATTTCGGCGTTTCCAACCCTGAGCGTCACCGTTTCCATCACCTTCCTGCTGGATACGAGGAGTACTTCTGTTTTGTGGGCTGCAAGCTGCAGTCCAACAGAACACATCCATTCCTTTATCTTGGCGAAAGCTTCGCCGAAGAGTGCGGTGATTTGCTCCAGGAATTTGGCGATGACAATCAGCGCTGCGTCATCTGCGAACGCTACGATGGACACTCCTTTCGGTAATTGTAATAGCAGCAGATCATTGTACATGATGATCCATAGAAGCGGTCCAAGTACAGAGCCCTGAGGAACTCCTCCAGTCACCATATACGTCTTCGGTCCATCCTCTGTGTCGTACATGAGCCACCTATTACATAGGTAAGTCGCCACTATTCTCCGTATGTACCATAGTACACCTAATGTTTTTAGGGCATCCATGATACACTTCCATATCGCCGAGTTGAAAGCGTTTTTGACGTCGAGAGCGATAACTGCGCAGTACTTCTTGGACCCTCTTGCCCATCGTTTCCCCGCAGTCGACTCCTGCGCCTGCTTCACCACTGTGTTAATGGCATCCAGAGTAGAGCGCTCCTTTCTGAAGCCAAACTGGCCTTCCGCCAGTAGAGGGTCCACGACTTTCTTAATCCTGTTATGGATGATGCGCTCGAAGATCTTTCCGGCGGTATCCAGCATACAGAGCGGACGAGAGGATGAAGGTTCGTCCGGTGGCTTCTTCCCTTTCGGGAGGAGCACTAGCTTCTGCCACTTCCACTTGTCCGGGAAGATTCCTTCCTTGAGACACGCATTGTACATGCCCAGCAAGATTGCCGGTGCCAACTTGATCGCTGCCTTGAGTGCGATGTTGGGTATCCCATCCATGCCGGGGGCTTTATTGTTGCCCACCCTGGCAATCGCCGTAAGAAGCTCTTCTTCAGTAATGGCTGGGATGTCCTCATCGACGTCCTCCTCGAGTTGGTAGTCCTCCTCGGGTTGCTCAGGGAACAGATGTGTAACAATCTTTTCCAGCAGGGCTACGTCCACAGGCGATGGCATTGGCTGGCATTCCAGCCGAGTCATTACTACTTTGTACGGCCTGCCCCAAGGAGCATCTTCCACCTCGCTGAGCAGTTCGCCCCAGCTTTCAGCTTTACTCTGCTTGATAGCCTTTTTAAGCTTCAAGCGCGCCTTCCTGTGCTGTTCTTCGAAATCGGGGAACGAGCGTTTGCCTCGAGCTCGTTGCGCCAGGCGGCGAGTTCGATGACACTCCCTTCGGAGGCCGGCAATTTGTTCGCTCCACCAGTGTACCGCCGGTCGGAAGTCGACATTACGCTTCCGTGGCATTGTGGCATCGCATGCTTCGGTGACCCTCTGCATGACCACCTCGACCTTCTCGGTTGCACTTTCCGCTGCGAGGGGGCTGGTGTCAAAAGTTTCACGAAACGAGTCCGCGTCAAACATTTTCGCTTTCCAGCCCTTCCCGTTTGTCTTCGGTGCCTTCGCTGTTCTGCTGAAGTCTCCGCGAATCTCCCAGAGAATCGCTTGATGATCACTGTGAGTGTAGATATCACTGACTGCCCAGTGGCACTGGTTTTCTCTGGCCAGGCTACTACTCACAAAAGTGAGGTCCACTATAGAGGAGGCTTCACCTTTAACAAAAGTGGACTTTGTACCTGCATTAAGAAGTACTACATCCAATAGTAGCCTTAAGCAGGGCTTGACCCTTCCTGTTCGTCATTTTACTACCCTATTCCACAGCCCACGCATTGTAATCTCCGGCTATGGCTACCGGGAAGCGTTGTTTAGCGTCTGCGACTAACAAGGGGACAGTACGGCAGTCGGATTTTTGTAATTTTTCGTACTCATGGTACGCGAAGTTCAGAGCTCGAATATTAATATCCCAAAGCAGTTCGACGCCATATTCAGAAATTTTCGAGAAAATTGACTTTGAAGTTTTCGAGCGCACTCTTATCCCACAAAGATGCAACGATATTCGAACCAGGCTCGTGGCGTACGCGGTAGCGCTCGAGTCTAGTAATCGCGGGGTCGCTGGTTCGAGTCTCACTTCGAAATTTTATTTTTTTTATTTTTTTTAAATGAAAAAACGCAAGTCATATTTTTAATTATCTCTTGATTATAAACATACATTTTCAAGTATCAATATTTATAACCAACAACATTTTTAGGATGAAAATGAAAAACGTCGGGTAAGGAATTGAATACTTTATTATTCGGTCTGTATTCGTTTGTTTTATACATCGGGTGTAATGTTACACGAGCCAGAGTGATAACCATCGTAAAAACAAGGAAAACAGTAATTTTCACGGCATCTCGCACACCGTACAAACGCTGCATTGTTACATTCGCAATTTTTTTTTCAATACATCGATCGGAAAACAAACTTCATTCACGTTCATGAAGATTTCTCTTTGATCGCAAAGTTTCGAAGCAAACCACGCATATCTGATCATGTTATTGAAGACCGGAGAAGACAACTGATGATGAACAATAGAATGAATTTTTATGCAATCTTCTCTATCATTAATTTCACGTCCTTGTTCAATCAGATAGGCGCAGTTCTGCAGACGCTTTATGAAATTTTTTACTTGGCGGTAAAAATACACGTCACAAGGTTGCACTAATGGAGTGCATTTTGGTGGAATTACCTGCACCGTGCAAGTAGGCAGACGCCTGTCATTTCGAAACATTTCATTGTACATCACGGTATCGGTTTGGCCTCCCCAGGAATCGATAATTAAGAAAAACTTCTTTTTTTACGTAGGGTTTCAAAACGTTGATTAAAAAATCTTTGTATAACTTTGTAGTCAATTTTCCCGATTTCGATGACGTGACTACGACGTTTCCGTATTTTTTTAGGTACTCGTCGACCGATTTTTGAATTCTGGGACCAAATGAACCTGTTGTTTCTTGTAGGCATACGAAAACCAGGGGCAACAATTTTCCTGATGGGGTGACAGAGTACTGCGCAGTATAGGAATGGGTGACTTTATTCATATTCTGCCGCTTTACCAGCACTACTTTTGATCCTTCGGTCGCCAGAGTTCTGTCGAACGTCGACTGGTATTGGCATCCTGAAGAAAATAGAAAAGGAATAAATTGAAAATACTATATACGAAAGTCTACATTAATTTATTATGGAAAATGAGAACAAATTTTGAATACCTGTTTGGTCTGTATTAATGACGAAATCGGGACCAAAGTTTGGTATGACATCACGAGCCTGGATACGAAAATCTTCTGCAGCAGCCAGGATTTCATCCCGCGTTGCGGTTTCTCTTTCCGTTACAAACTTCGTGATTTTTCGTTGGCGAATTCGATGTCTCCGTTTAAATTTCACAACCCACCTATCGGAAGCTTTGAAATCAAAATTTTCAAATTGACTGGCAGCCGATAAAGCCCACTGCTGCAAGTTCCGGGTTGTAACGTATTGGTTGTTCTGTCGCGCTTCCTCAAAGCGATCGTAAGTCCACGAATCGATGGTCGCGTATTTGTCTGTCATGGTTCTTCCGCTTTTTACATGTTTTTCCCATTTTGGCAATTCCTCCATGCGCTTTAAGCGGCTGCACCCGTTTTTTTGCAGAACTTTTAGGCTCCATGTCGGATGTGCTCGAACTATATTGATAACTTTCCTTTTATAATCCAGCGGAATATTGTCCGTGTACGATTTCGCCCTTTTCTCCTCTGGCTCATAATTTTCAGAAGAATCTTCGTTGTCAGACGCAGGTTCGTCAAAAGCGTATTCTTCGTCCAATTCATCAATCATAATTAGTTCTTCATCCGTTACAAACTTTTTTTCGTGTAAAGTTTGTACTGTATAATGGAACAAGTCTTCTGCTAGTAACATTCCCTCTTCAGTAATTACCTCCGATGGTGTTGGTGCCACAAGATTATTTTGTGTGGGAATTTGCTCGTAATATACGAGGGCATCCTTCAATTGTAATTTTGAAACTTCACTGCACAAAGAATATTCAATATCATCTTGTGCCGTCGAAGGCCCAGGCACCTCGTCGTCTCCCACGCCCGACATTTTGATCTTTTTTTATCGAATATTCTACAAAATCGTGCACCACGCTGAAAAACAGTACTTGCTGCTCCGAAAACCAACGGTCGAATGCTACTTCAAACAGGCATTCCTTGCGGAAGACGCCGTATCCCTTCCACCCGTTCTGGAATTCCCAGAAATCTTTTATGCACAAGCAGCTGTGCCCGCTTCGCAGGTAGTTGATCAGGACAAAGGCAAACAATGTACGCAGAACTGTTATTCACAATATCGACGGTTGCCAAAGCAAGCGTTATATTCACATATTTCAACATTTATTCTTCTATTTATATTCCTATTAATCTACAAGGGAGTTTATGTAAATATTATTACTGGATATTTTTACGTCGCCTATTCGCAATTTCAAGCAAGAGATAATCAAAAATAAGACTTGCATTTATCATTGACAATTATAATTACATATATGTGAATTAGCATAGATTTTATGATTTTTATCCCGGGATTATTTGTTTATTTTTTTATAAATAATCACCTATTGTTATATATAAATAATATATGATCATATATGAGAAAATATATAATTATGTATAACTATAATGAATTTTGTACATAAATAACTATATATGGATTTTGTCCATATATAAACATATATAGATATATTATATTAATTATATATAATAATATGTGATTATATACAACAAAAATTTATCGGGATATTTAAATGACGGAGGTATGCGAATTAAAAAAAAATGAAAAAAAAAAAAAAAAAATTCGAAGTGAGACTCGAACCAGCGACCCCGCGATTACTAGACTCGAGCGCTACCGGGTACGCCACGAGCCCGGTTCGAATATCGTTGCATCTTTGTGGGATAAGAGTGCGCTCGAAAACTTCAAAGTCAATTTTCTCGAAAATTTCTGAATATGGCGTCGAACTGCTTTGGGATATTAATATTCGAGCTCTGAACTTCACGTACCATGAGCACGAAAAATTACAAAAATCAGACTGCCGTACTGTCCCCTTGTAAGTTGTCAAGAAAATTCTCAAACTCATTAGTCGTCAGGCTAGGCGGTGCGTAACAACTGTAGAAATGAATTCCTTTGGCTTTTAGTCTCACAAAACCAGTTTCCATCCGACTCGCAAGATCCTGAAATGGAAGCTTTCCGCAGGACCAAATTGCGGCTTTTCCACTTGCGTCAGATTCCCACGGTTGCGTGTCTAGATGTCTATATGGTTCCGAGAGTATCGCCAAGTCAGGCTTCAGCTCGCGCACAGTCTGCATGAGCAGGTCCTGTGCTGCTTCACAATGGTTGAGGTTGAGCTGGAGTACTCTCATTTGCATCGTTTTTGGAGTGCCTGGAGAGCCTGGAGAGCCCGCGTATACGCTGGACATCGGCTGCTACCTGCGATGTGGGCTGTGGGTGCCCCATCTCCCGCTTCTGCACATATGACACACTTTGCGCTTGCTGTGCATTCGGCAACTTTGTGGCCAGTTTTACCGCACTTGATGCAGTCTTTAGCCCGGTCGACGTTGCTCTTGCAGTTCCGTGATAAGTATCCAAATTTCCAGCACTTGAAACACTTTAGTGTATCCAGAAGTTTCCGGGCAGCAGGCACCATGAGTCGTATTACCGCGGTCAGAGTCCTGCCATATGCTTTACGCAGAGACTTAAGAGAGTATTCCGTGACTGAATAGTCCGGTCCCAAGACTCTTTGCAGGGCCTCCGATATCTCCTCCTTCGTTGCGTCCTCTTCCAGGTCCTTGATCTCCAGATCAACTTCCTGGACTTTACTCTGGATCGTTGCTGATTCACCAAGAACACCTTCGAATTGGTTTCGCAATTCCGGTGCTTTGGCTGAGCTCTCCTTATTCAGAACGATCAGCAGATCTGCCGCGTTCGTTCTGCGTACCTTTTGGACGCATTCACCTGCATCCGTGTGTGTGTGTGTGTGTGTGTGTGTGTGTGTGTGTGTGTGTGTGTGTGTGTGGTGCGTGCGTGCGTGCGTGCGCGCGTGCGCGTGCGCGTGCGTGTGCGTGCGCGTGTGTGAGTGTGTGTGTGTGTGTGTGTGCGTGTGTGTGTGCGTCTGCGTGTGCGTGCGTGTGTGTGTGTGTGTGTGTGTGTGTGTGTGTGTGTGTGTGTGTGTGTGTGTGTGTGCGCGTGTGTGTGTGTGTGTGTGTGTGTGTGCGCGCGTGTGTGCGTGCGCGCGCGCGCGCGCCTGTGTGTGTAGATATAACGTGAGTTAGTGCAGAGCACTCATCGCAGCAAATATGTAAAATAGAATTCAATCCCATTCAGGTTTTCTTCACTGTTTTCCAAAAAAAATGTCTGTTTTTTTCTACAATTGGTTTCTTCCTTATGGTTCACGCTGTTAGCGCTTTTACCTGTCCCCACCTGTCCCTTTCCATCTCTCCCTCATTCAAATACCCTAACGTTCATATCTCTTCCCTGTTTCAATACCCCACCAGAACCTAACCCCCGTTGCGGCCACAGCCGACTTACGCTACACTATATCGCATTTGCCAAGGATACGGGGAAACTGTGGAAAACCCGTACCAGTATAGACGGCCCTGTATTATTCTGATTCCTTGGTATACAGACTTTTTGTTAAAGTATGTTTACCAAGGTCTTAGAAAAATCGACCTCCCGGTCACTGGTCGATGCACCAGTCAGAGCATGGCTAAGCGGTCACCACTCCCAGTATCAGCCATGCGTAGCGTCGCTTAACTGCAGTGATCGCCCGAGCCGTACCCCGACCGCCCATCCACAAGCGTCGGTTCTAAAAAAATGTCTTTGTTACAGAGAATACAATTTCAACTGTCGGCAAGATGTAAATCCACGATCCGACGTCCTTCGACGGCGATTTTTTGTAGCTGATCGCTGAGGTTATGATTATTCTCATCGCGTTTAGCCGCATTTGCTTGACACATGGCTGCCACAGCTTTCAGTCTTTTAGCAAGCGCCTTTTTTCTTGTAAACTTTCCTTTGTATCGCATTTGGGTTAACATTTTCATGCTCTTTTTAATTTACATATAATATTTGGCGAAAGACGGTGACTGCAGGAAAATCGCGCTGTTGTCACGATTACAGCGCCGCTCTCTATACGAGTGTAATACCTATCTATGCATGAGGTGCGAATGTGTGGGACATATAGAGGAAACAAGCTCTGTCAAAAATGTACCACCAACAGCATCGTATAGGCATTGAATGTTACTATACGCTTCGATTGAAACTTTTGGCTCATACGTATACGTACAGAACTACCTTAAGAGTGGCGTTCCGCCGAAACGAGAAAATTTGAATCAACTATTTTGACTGATTGTACTTTCATTGTAACCCATTTTCATTTCTACCGATTTTAGTCCATGCCGCACGGTAAGAACTTTGAATGTTTGCTTTTCGAGACGGAAGACGGCTGGCGGAGGTAAGGTTGGAATTTACAAATATGCAATGGCGTCATAAAACGAATCTATTTAAACGTGAATTTAACCCGAAATAGCAGAAGCATTACGGAATAGTATCCTCTACATGTATGAAAATTTACATCCCATTCGGTTACAAATTCTCGGAGATACGTATGAAAATATTGCATTTTTGCACTAAACAATAGAAAATTTGTTGTTATTGTTGTTGTTTTTGAAATAAAGCACTCGGGGTTACGGATGAAAAAGATATATTTGGATTAGAAATATGCGGATGAGAATACACGCTTTTGATGGCGTTACTTTTTGCTAACCTCTCCGAGAGAGTAGTGTGTTGGAAGAAGCTTTCACAATATCGAGGTACATACATCGACCCATCGGGTCTATATCGATATAACCAAAATACAATATGGCGGCTGGCGCCAGGTTTAAACAAAAATGTTTAACTTATGAAATACCGTATGATATGCTCTTAACACTCCCACTTTTCATAAGCTCCTTCCTTTTTTTTTAAACAGAAAAATATTTGGTTTACATTTGACTTAGATCCGTGACAGCGGCTTAATATTCAACAATTCGCGTATGTATTAGGAGTACAACTTTGCAGTGACCGTTTTACTTAGAGAGCCACTGCGGCCAAAGTAGTGGCCCTAGCTCAATAAAAAAAGTGGCATTTTAAACTAGAGGCTCTGCCAATGTAAACAATTTAAAAAAGCTAACGGATACGTGTATGCATTATAAAGTTATAGGCACTCAAACATGGCAACCTACGAACCGAATTCTCAGCATTTGCGGGAGGTTATGATTTACTTCTTCAACATCAAGAAATCTGCGGCTGAGGCCCACCGTTTACTTGTAGATGCTTACGGGGAGGATTCTATTAGTGAGAAAACGTGTCGGCGGTGGTTTCAACACTTCAAAAGTGGAGATTTTGAGGTCGAGAACAAGCATGGTGGCGGATGGCAGAAAGTTTTTGAAGACGCAGAATTGGAGACCTTGCTGGACCAGGATTCGTGCCAAACTCAAGAGGAACTCGCCGAGACGTTAGGAGTAACCCAGCAAGCAGTTTCAAAACGTCTCCGGGATATGGGTATGATCCAAAAGCAAGGAAACTGTGTCCCACATGAGTTGAAGCCGAGAGACATCGAGCGCCGATTTTTCACCTGTGAACAACTTCTCCAAAGACAACAAAGAAAGGGATGTGTGCACCGGATTGTGACTGGAGATGAAAAGGGGGTTCACTACGATAATCCTAAACGCCGAAAATCATGGGGACTGCCTGGTCATATTCCGTCATCGACGCCCAAACCGAATATTCACGGATCCAAAGTGATACTGTGTATCTGGTGGGACCAGCTGGGCGTTGTGTACTATGAGCTGCTCAAACCATCCGTAACCATCACAGGGGAACTCTACCGACGTCAGTTGATGCGCTTGAGTAAGGCACTCAAAGAGAAACGGCCACAATTCAACGAAAGACATGACAAGGTGATACTGCAGTATGACAATGCCCCATGTTGCAAATGTCGTGAAAAAGTACTTGGAAACGCTGAAATGGGAGGTTTTATCCCACCCGCCGTACTCTCCAGACATTGCCCCGTCCGACTATCACTTGTTCCGGTCAATGGCACACGATTTGGCTGACCAGCACTTCGGTACTTACGAAGAAGTCAAAAATTGGGTCGATTCCTGGATTGCCTCCAAGGACCAAGACTTTTATCGACGCGGGATTCGAATGCTACCTGAAAGATGGGCCGAGGTCGTAGCTAGCGACGGGCAGTACTTTGATTAAAAAATATGTAGCCACTTTTTTATAATAAAGCCTTAAACTTTTGAAAAAAACGGTCACTGCAAAGTTGTACTCCTTATAACAAAATTGTTCCCTCAACAACGGTCTTGTGAATATGTCGGCCTCTTGTTCTTTCGTATGAACGTACTCGAGATCAAATAACCCTTCTTGTATCTTCTCACGAGCAAAATGATATCGCACGTCGATATGTTTTGTGCGCTTATGGAACTCGGCATTTTTAAGCAGTCTGATTGCACTCTGATTGTCGAGTAGCAGTTTTGGTTTAGCTACATCGTCCTTCGTAATTTCGTGCATCAACCGGCTTAACCAAATTAATTCTTTTATTGCTTGTGCCGCTGCGATAAATTCGGCTTCCGTAGTAGACAGAGCTACTACCTTTTGCTTTTGTGAACACTAAGAAATAGTGCTTTTATTTAATTTAAAAACATAACCGGAAGTTGACCTTCGGGTTTCAGCGTCGCCTGCGTAATCGGCATCACTGAAAGCTAGCAGATTCAAGTTTGTGTTGGCTTCAAAAACTAAACCATAGTTTACAGTTCCCTTTAAGTATTTAAAAATTCTTTTGACAGCATTCCAATGTATTTTATCGGGAGATTCGAGATATTGACTTAGGGTGGTTAGGGCAAACGCGATGTCTGGTCGTGTGCCTATTGCCAAATACATTAACGACCCGACAGTTTCTCGGTATGGCGCTCGTGTTCCGTCGGAATGTTGCTTTCCATGCAAAAGCACGCTCAGCTCCTGATGCTTGTCCATGGGCACGGACACTGGATTTGCATCGACCACGTTGAAACGTTCTAACACCCTTTTGGCGTACCCGGATTGATGCAGAAAAATTGAACCATCAATGCTCCGTTTTATCTGAAAACCTACAAACAAACTCAGATCTCCGGTGGTCACTTCAAACTCCTTTTTTAATTTCGACAGCAATGACTCTACGGTTGCACTGTTCGCCGCAGCTATGAGTCCATCATCGATGTAGATCGCGAGTATCAACACATTTCCCAGTTGACTATTGATGAACACGCACGGGTCCGACTGTGTCGGCTTCAGGTCGAACTTCTTGAGAAAAATGGTGAAACGCTCGTGCCAACACCTCGAGGCCTGCTTCTGGCCGTACAAGCTTCTCTCCAGCTTGCATACGTCGCTCGTTCCCTTTTGGTAACCCTCTGGTTGCTACATGAGTATGTTTTCTTGCAGTTTTCCGTTGAGAAAGGCGGTTTTTATGTCGAACTGTTGCAAAACCATATTTTTGCCGCTGCGAAAGCCAAAATCATGCGCACAGAGTCAAGTTTTACGACTGGACTGAACGTCTCGTAATAATCAACGCCTTGCTTCTGCGAGTAGCCTTTTGCCACGAGCCTAGCTTTGAACCTCTCGATTTGACCGTCTGCTTTTCTTTTTAGTTTGTACACCCAACGGTTCTGGATTGGCTTCCTTCCTTCTCGACAACTTACGATACTCCATGTATTGTTTTTGTTCAATGACTCGATTTCTTCATCCATTGCTCGTTTCCACTCGATTGCGTGCGGACTCGTAATTGCTTCTTGATAATTCTGCGGTTCTTCGATTTCCGCTAGAAAAATAGAATCGGGATCGATTCCATTCTCGAACCTGCTTGGTCTCCTGATGGTGCTTCTGTCTCGTAAGGACCTTGTCTCCCGAGGTCCTATAGCTGGCTCTCGTTCAGGGCCTTCTTCATGAGGATCGAATTCAATCGATTCCTCCGCCGAATCAAAAACGCTGTCTCCATTCGACTCATCGTCCTCACTCGGCACGTCAGGTATTTCTTGATCCTGTGGTTGATGATTTGGAGGCTCGGCCTCCAATTCTTCTTCTGAACCGAAAATCTACGTTCGATCATCTCGTTCGGTCTCCGTTGGAACGACTGTGAAGGAATCATCTTCATTGAAAACGACATCTCGTTTCGTGTCTACCCGGTCAGTTTCAGGAAACCAAATCCTGAATCCTTTGACGTCCTCGTTGTACCCTACGAAGTATCCTCTGACAACTTTTGAATCCAGCTTCCTCCTCTTCTCTTTTGGCACATGCGCATATACAGTCGCTCCAAAAGTGACCAGTTTTCCCAACTTTGGGGCTCGCCCAAACCACAGCTCGAATGGAGTTTTTCGTTTTACAGGACTTGTTCCTGTACGATTGAGGACAGAAGTCGCCGCATTGACAGCTTCAGCCCATAGCTTCAACGGTAATTTCCTGGCGTGGATCATGGCTCTCATGGACTCGACGATCGTGCGATTTTATCGTTCGGCAGAACCGTTCTGTTCCGGAGTAAACGTGGTGGTCTTCTGATGCTGAATCCCTTTCTTTCTCAGTATTTCCTTTACCTCTGAGTTTACAAATTCCAAACCGTTATCCGTACGTAGAGTCCTTATATCCACTCCGACGTGATTTTTTGTTTTGACGATGAAATCTTGGATTCGCTCTGCAGTCTCGTTCTTGCGTTTAAGATAATAGACAGTCCTGTAGCGAGAAAAATCGTCCTTGAACAGCAGAAAATATCGCGAACCATTTAGCGAGTTTTCTTGAAAGGGGCCACATAAATCGGCATGCACAAGCTCCCCCGGAGCCTGTGACTTGTAATCCTCTTCTTTTAGTTTCGGAAAAGACAATCGGTGCGACTTACCCAAAACGCATCCTTCGCAGAAAAAATTCTCGTTTTCATCTACCTTAACTCCTTTCGTTTTCAGGTATTGTTTCACGTGACGTACACTCTGATGTCTGAGCTTCTCGTGCCATGATCGGAGACTGCAGTCGGGGGCAAGATTTGCCTCCATTTGCTGATTCTTCGGATACAGTATTCAGAACTGCATTTCGCACAAATTATGTTTGCGAACTCCCACTGCAACCGTAATCCCATTTTTCTCGAAACGACAGCCTCTCGCAGTTGATACTTGAACGAGTCCTTTATCTAAAGCTGATCCAGCTGAGAAGAGGTTGCACCGAAGATTAGGTACAAATAACACTCGAGACAGATGCTTTTCTGTCCATCGACTCCCATCGTAGGCTAAAATATTTATGTCTCCGCTGCCCAAAGCTTCGACCCATTCCCCTTTTTTACCTACATGGACAGGGTGAGGCTTTTCGAAGACCTCTAGATTTATGGACCATTTCCTTTGATTCGACATGTGATCCGTAGCATCAGAATCTACATACCAAATTTCTGCATTGCGTACACTGTTCTAAACACAGCGAGGCTTGCGCAACCAGAGCTTGTCCCCTCGGTTTCCTATCGCTGCTCTGAACGTTGTCTCTCGGCGCTCGACATCCACGTGCCCAGTGTCCAGGTTTCTTACATCTATGGCATACATCGCCCGAGCTGCTTTTCTCCGTTGCATCTGCTTCTTTCGAAGATTTTGAAACGCGCTGCTTTCCTCTGTCGTACCTTCTTTTTGACAGATTCATGGCTGCGAAAGCTTCATTCGAGTCTTTAACTTGATCCGAATGCCTCGTTTCCTCAGCGATAAGTCTTTCGACCAGGTTTTCTAGTGTTCGCTGAACTTGCGGAGTCGATTCCCATGCAGTGACAAAATCGTTATACGTACCAGGGAGCGTCATGAGAATTTTTGTCGCAATCATCGAATTTGCGATAGGCTCACCTAATGCTTGCATGCGATACGCAAGATTCTTTAATTTTGCGATGTGGGATGCCATGGAATCCTTCGGGTCTTTCGACATCTGGTACCATTGCTGCTGAAGCATGTGAACACTCGTTTCGGACTTTTGTTCGTAGAGGTTATGTAACGCTCCCCACATGTCTTTAGCTGTTCTTTATATGCACAAGCTGAGAATCAGCGATACTTGTGGCAATAAACCTCTGGGCAATACTATCTGCTTTCAGCCATTCACTAAGTTTTTTCTTCTTCTCTGCCGTCGGTGCGGCCGACAGCGTGGGCTTCTCAATATTTCCGTTCGTCACTTCGAGAGCATCGTTTTCTCTCGATAACACTGACAACTGAAATTTCCACTGTGCCCAGCTCTCCGCATTCTTCAATTTCGTGATCTGTGTCGTTTCGGATTCCATTATGAGTCTTTGCACTTTTGCACGCGGGTGGCTTAACCTCAAAACAGAGTCCACACGACAGCACTGTTTTTCATAGAAAAAAAAAACTTTTTTTTAAGATACTTTCTTTCTCAGGGCGTAGCCTGGGCCCATAACCTGTTGTTGTTTTTGAAATAAAGCATTCGGGGTTACGGATGAAAAATATATATTCGGATTAGAAATATGCGGATGAGAATACACGCTTTTGATGGCGTTACTTTTTGCTAACCTCTCCGAGAGAGTAGTGTGTTCGAAGAAGTTTCACAATATCGAGGTACATATATCGACCCATCGGGTCTATATCGATATAACCAAAATACAATATGGCGGCTGGCGCCAGGTTTAAACAAAAAATTTTAACTTATGAAATACCGCATGATATGCTCTTAACAGTTATATGCATCGTTCTCATTCCCAATGTATAGTACACGGAAAAATAAACGTTGCAATTAAATTTTTTTTTTCATATCTCGTACCGTTAAAACGTTATCGACGAAAAACAACCCTATTTTGGGGGTGCGTTTCACCCCTTAAAAACCGGGTTCCGCAGATAAAAATATGACGTGTCGCCTATTTTTACCTATTTTACAAACATGCCCAATTTCATTGAAATAAGAAGGGGACACCTCGCGACCTTTCCTTTCAGTATAGTCTAGACTATAGCATATCTTTTTTTTTAGTTGATCTTAGATTGCGGCTAACGCTCCAACCTCCAGAAACGAACGACAAACTTGTCACATATTCATATTATTTGAGCTACACACAGGAATTATGTACTTATGCATGGTGTAGACGCAGTAATATACTGATTGCAGATTGACTTAATGCATAGCAAAGATAAAACGTATGTTCATAAAACATTTCTCCGAAAATCCATCATTTCTAATCATGTACAGAAATATCATTTAGGCCGACGTCTAAGTGTGGTGGGTCGAAAAAGAATTCTATTGAATTTTCTGAATGGATACTTCGGTATCCTTGCGTGCCATCCGATACCGAAGTGAACATACCGACAAAACTTTAACTATCTCAATATTCCAATATTTTCACTCGATATACGAATAGAATTATAACCATACCGTTCAATGCAAGACCGCCTGAATTGTGTCACGAATAAAGTGAGATAGTGCCAACTCTTCAGTTTATTCACATACGTTTGAAACACTTAATATTTCTAGCAGCGTCAACAATAAACTGTAAAGTGCGTTACTCCGCTTTAATTTAGACAAGAATCCATATGCCGGGGTCTCTCAGCTCTCGCACAAAATAATAATAATATTAGGAGTACAACTTTGCAGTGACCGTTTTACTTAGAGAGCCACTGCGGTCGAAGTAGTGGCCCTAGCTCAATAAAAAAGGTGGCATTTTAAACTAGAGGCTCTGCCAATGTAAACAATTTAAAAAAGCTAACGGATACGTGTATGCATTATAAAGTTATAGGCACTCAAACATGGCAACCTACGAACCGAATTCTCAGCATTTGCGGGAGGTTATGATTTACTTCTTCAACATCAAGAAATCTGCGGCTGAGGCCCACCGTTTGCTTGTAGATGCTTACGGGGAGAATTCTATTAGTGAGAAAACGTGTCGGCGGTGGTTTCAATGCTTCAAAAGTGGAGATTTTGAAGTCGAGAACAAGCATGGTGGATCCAAAGTGATGCTGTGTATCTGGTGGGACCAGCTGGGCGTTGTGTACTATGAGCTGCTCAAACCATCCGAAACCATCACAGGGGAACTCTACCGACGTCAGTTGATGCACTTGAGTAAGGCACTCAAAGAGAAACGGCCACAATTCAACGAAATACATGACAAGGTGATACTGCAGCATGACAATGCCCGACCCCATGTTGCAAATGTCGTGAAAAGGTACTTGGAAACGCTGAAATAGGAGGTTTTATCCCACCCGCCGTACTCTCCAGACATTGCCCCTTCCGACTATCACTTGTTCCGGTCAATGGCACACGATTTGGCTGACCAGCACTTCGGTACTTACGAAGAAGTCAAAAATTGGGTCGATTCCTGGATTGCCTCCAAGGACCAAGACTTTTATCGACGCGGGGTTCGAATGCTACCTGAAAGATGGGCCGAGGTCGTAGCTAGCGACGGGCAGTATTTTGATTAAAAAATATGCAGCCACTTTTTTATAATAAAGCCTTAAACTTTTGAAAAAAACGGTCACTGCAAAGTTGTACTCCTTATATTACAGCTGGGTAATAATCCGGCTTGTAACAAGCTTTTTGAGCAGAAAAAATGTGCGATGTATGACCCTGGAATCGCAGACTGAGTGTAAGTTTGATGCTTTCATCTTATATGTGCATGTACCTTTCTCAAAACTTAAATGCGTTTTTACAAAACTATATTTTTCCATTTTTTGGGCACGATATTTCTAAAACTAATCGACCGATTTGCTTCAAATTTGAACCACATGTAGTGTATACTGGTGTCTATTGCGTATACTAGAATCACCTTGATAAAACTATATAAGCTATTTTTAACATGCATCGCAACTTATAATGATTGCATGAAAAATCGTTATGTTCGGTTACACCGTCGCCAGTCTTAACAAAACGCTCTCTTTTATTCTAGTAAGCCTAATAGCGACATGCTTACAAATTATAATTTTTTGTTTGAGGCCACTGCAAGCTGAGATATCATGCCCAAAAAAGGGCGGCGTTCATTTTTTCTAGCCACATTAATATGCGTGTAACTTTGTCAATAATTAACATTTTTCAATCTGTAAAACGCACATAGGTGTTCTTCATTTATTGTTTAATAAACCCACAAAATCCGAAAGGTCTTATGTCAGATGGTTTTCGAGAATAACATTTCAAAGAATGACTGCGCTTCTCTAACTTCACACTAGACGACCGCCTTATGAGAAGCCGTGCTTACAGCAATTGTAAGAAACCGCAATTTTGGCACTTCCAATATAGGAAATATTTTAGCAGCAATGATTGGGAAATTTCGTTTACGTACAATCCACAATTCACTACAGCAAAAATAGCAATGCTTACACAGATGACTCGTATTCATGGTTGTATTGACTTGCTTACTCTATATTGCTGAACTCTTTTTATATGCACATATTTTTGTAGATTATTTAATTTAATTGCTGCAATCAGTATCCTCAAAATATTGTTTTATTTCGACTAAACAGAAGTGTGGGTTGCTAGCTTTATTGGATCAGCTTTCAATCCAGTACGCTTGCATGGTCTTCAACTTACCATACATTTGGAGGTTGATTAATATCAATGGCGCAATGATGTTGATGAATCCAGACATTTTCATATTCATCCTGCAATTAAAGAGAAACAAACGAGATAAGAATCATTGTCGTTACGCAAGTTATCCATACAAGTGAAGCTGAAACAATGGCAGTATAGCCTTCACGGAAACGATCCCCATTTGCAACTTGATACCCCATACCAAACGTTGGATCCACTTGGGTTCTATCATTTTTTTTTCAATCATTTGGAATTTACATATACAGTAGCGTGCAAAAGTTTCGGGCCACCCTATTTTTTGTGGATATTGCATAGAAATACGATGGTACGGCAAATACAAACGAGTGATGACACTTATAATTGGCGTCGATATACTTGATATTAAAAAAATGTGGTATGAACAGTAATATCACTCTTCAACAATTAATTATCCAACAGTTTTTATTTAATGACTGTGCAAAAGTATTGGGCCATATACTATTGTGTGTGAAAACAAAAAACAAAACATTATAAAAATAACAAAACATGGTTTAGTTTTCTCTTTAGAGTCAATACTTCGTTGCCATGCCCTTAGCAGCGATTACAGCAGCACATCGTCGGGGTATAGACGCAATTAATTGCGAGATGCGATCTTGTGGCATCTTTTCCTACTCATATTGTATATGATCCCATGATTCCGTCTTGTTGGAGTCTTCGTTCCAACGCGAACCTTGAGCTCTTGCCACAAATTTTCAATCGGATTTAAATTCGGTGACTGCGAGGGCCAGTCGAGAAGGCGCACTTTTCGGCTTTCAAGGAAATCCTTCACAAGATGCAAAGCATGTTTGGGATTATTGTCGTGTTGAAATATCCACCCATTCGGCATATTTTTCTTTCAAATGGGGGCATATGGTCTTGCAATATATTTCGATACATTATAGCGTCTATATTGCCTTGGATTTCTATTAGCGGACCAATACCGTTATCAGAAAACGCTCCCCAAACTTTAACATTTTCGCCATTGTCTTTTACAGTTGGAATTTGATATCGTACATCGTATCTGGTACCTGCTGGACGTCTTACGTACTTGCGACCATCACTTCCGAACAATTGAAATTTGGATTCGTTGGTAAAAAGAATTTTACGCCAATTTGATACTGTCCAATGTTGATATTTTTTGGCAAAATTCAATCTAGCCTTCTTATTCTTTGTGCTAATGAGTGGTTTCTTTACATCGATGCCCCCAATCAATCCCACAGCCTTCAGATGTCGGGATACCGTACTCCGACTGATATCAGCAAGATTTTCACTGCGTAATTCTCGCGAAATTATTGCTACAGTTTTTCGCGGATCTATGACGCAATTTCTTTTAATGATTTTGTCCACGCGTTTTGAAGTTTTTCGTGGTGTACCACTTCGCCTTTTATCACACAACGAATTTGTTGATTTTTATTTCACAATTATACGGTTTACTGTGCTTTTTCCAATAGATGGAGTATTTGCTATATCACGGGAACTCTTTCCTTTTTCAAATAGTTTTAACACAACTTCGCGGACCTCGATTTCTGTGTGTTTCGCCATTGCGGCAGAAATAGAAGTGATTTTCTCATGGTTCTTCATGTTTCGAACTAACGCGAAAGAAAACGCGAAAGAAAGCGCGGAAGAAAACGTAAACAAAATGTGTGGCTGGAGAAGGTGAGACAGCGGCCCAATATTTTTGCACACTGCCGAACGCGTTCGACGCCGTACACAAACCATACACTATACAAACAAAATAATATACCACGCTGTTATGCATATCATAGCTCCCTCAAGTATTTGAAATGATGGAGAGGTTCAGGCATTAAATATTTTATCGAATAACTGAGAACAAAAGGTTGGCCCGAAACTTTTGCACGCCACTGTATACATAAATACCTAAGTATTTTTCCCCCTATTTCTCGATGACTATTCAAATAATTATAGCACTCATTTATTATTATTGTTGTGTATGTTCGACATTACAAACACGAATGTGAAGTGGCATATGGTGGGGAATGTAATACAGGGAAGTACCCTGTACATGGAAGCTACAATAAATAATACAGTAGCACTCAATATAAAAAATATATATGAAAAAAATATAATACTATAATGTAGGATCGGAAATGTTAATCGAAATTGTGCAATAAGACGAGCGTGCCATGGCGAGTATTTGTTTGACAAATAGAAGTATTTTATTGTTGTTGTTAGAAAGAACTGCGTCACTGTAGGCGACGCACGTTGAGGCCAAATCCCAAAAAGCTGGCCAAAAGTCGAAAAATAGAGTTTACGTTTCGGTCATTTGTAGTCGTTGGTTAGGTTCGGTAAGGGTCCGAAGGTCGAATTCCAGGCGCGCCCGCTCCCTTATACCTGCTATTGTGGGACAGTTGAAAGGGGTCTCTCAATCGAGCTAGACTTGTCGTGCAGTTAGCAAATATTTCAACGCTATATTCAAGAGGACGCCAAATCTTTAAAAGTCAAACGATTTCAATTTTATGAAAATGGAATTAGCAGCTACAAGAACGTAGAAAATCATTGTGTAACATAAAATTAATAATAATAGTTTATGCGACAACAATAAACGAATCATTTGTACGAAAATGAACGGAAGATTACAAAGGAACATTTTAAACACATAGAGTTCTGCGACTTGAGCGATCGCATGTTGTAGATGGTACTATTATTGAATGAAAAAAATCAAAATTTGCTGCCTCTAGCTGCCATTGTGTCATTGGTGCGAGTTCTTGCAATCTAAAACATAGATTTCGGAATTTTGTACATTAACGACGCGGAGTGTCTTGCTCTTTTTCTTGAATTTATCTGCGGTCTTTTTTGTATTGAGTTCTATGATACGTAATTCACGTTTATAAATATCCTCTTTTTCTTTTCAAATAATATTTTGGAATAAATAATGGTAATGAGGTTGAATATGGAATTATCTATCTATATAGATATTATATTTTCCAACTTTGGAATCTGTCGCTGATGAACGTGAAGCATGTGGTCTGACAAGAGAAAGTTTTTTTCAATATCCAAAGGTCATTTGAATAACAAAGCGACTGAAACATATGCAGTGATCGAAAATGTCATGTCTGCTAAATTGCAACGCCCCTTTGCTACATCAGACAATGCAAAACCTGTCCCCCGCAAGTTGTTGCACGACTTGCATAAAAAGTGGCAGCAAGCATCAAGAACTGAAGGTAAATTTCTGCAAAAATATTCTGAATCGTTGAGCGTATTTGTTTGGGTTTGTTTGTTTGGGTTTCGAAGAAACTAAACAATCTTCTGATAAATCCTATAAGTTGGGTCGGCCTTCTTCAGAATTTGCAAGGTTAGTGACCGGACAAAACGAAAGAAGACTGAAGGATTACGCGCCAGACATAGTATGGAAGAATTGACGTATGCGACTCAAATGAGCCTTCGTTCATCTGGGAAATCAGATGCTGCGAAAATTGTCCGTGATGTGGGATTCGCTTCTAAAGCTTAGAAGTATAAGGAGTCCACAGATGCGATTCAAGAAACGGCTTTATCTGCCGATGCTGCCCTGTCGCTCATAGCGGAACTAAAATTATCGAAATCACAATATCAGGGGCTTCGTAGAAGAAGCAAAGAGAACAGCTGTAATTTATTTCCACCGTATAAACTGCCATATCAAGAAAAGGAACAAATGAGAATCCGAAAAACAAACATACAGAAGGGTTTCCGTATCGAATTGGGTCTAACGTCAATCAACCAAAGCCTGGTTTCAGTAGCTCGAATAATGGGAATACCGCTGGACGATTTTCCGAAAACTCAAGCATTTCTACTGCTATTACAGGGGTTGGTGAGGACTTGATTATGCGTTTCCATGTCATATTGCAGACAATTTCGAGTGACGATGAAATCGATTTCATAAAATTTCAAGGTTATGCCTTACAGACAGCTCGCTACTTTGTGCAGTTATATCTTTGGCACATACGATATTAATCCATGGCGCAGAAGTGATAAACTCATCGGTATTGACGATAAAACAAATGTCTGAAGACGCTCAAGAGTCTACTACTAAATACATAAAAAAGTTTCGTGAAGATTTTGCAAGAAAATGTTCCCTAGCCAAAATAATGGAAGACATTATTTCACGCTTATTATTAATACCCAATCAATTTATTTCAAGTTACGAAACAAAACTTAAAGTCGTTGCTCCCAGAAGCAGTTTCATTGTTAGTTGCGCCACGTATGCCAGCAAGTGCAGGAAGCTCTAGCGAATTAAAAATTGAATCAACTGATTGTGAATCAAATTATTCTCCGGATGACGATGCGGAAACTTTAAATCAACCGATTGTATGTTTTATCGTATTATACAACATGTGTATCTATTTTGTACTTTCTTTTCTAGTTTGTTCTTATTTCAAACTTTGACTTCGGATTCATAATCAGCAACCCCGAATACCCCCGAGTACTGACTTTCAGCCAAATTGATAACGTATTCGAGTTTTGTCCGGCTTTACGGGATTTGGCCCCACTGTGCGACGCAGAGTAGTCTCAAATCCCAAAAAGCCAGTCAAAAGTAGAAAAAACTAATTTCTAGGGATTTTTCATGGTTGGTATAGTTGCAGTGGTACACATAGTATGTATTATGACCTCTAAGAGAGGGAAAGCGTCCCTACCTAGCTTAGGAACGCATTTCGTTCGTGAGCGTCGGGCCTGTCGCATTGTTTACTCGTCGCGCGTCGAAAATAACACAGACTTCAGACGCGTGTAGAATCGCGAAAAGTTAACGGATTTGGATTGTGCAAAATGGATTCTTCTCCAGAAAGTAAGTACAATTTGAATGTGGTGCTTGAAATTATTATTAACAATGTATGACATGGTCAGTCATTAATAAAAATAGCGGTATTTTTCTTGTTCCCGTTATGAAAAGTGGTGTTAAAAAAAGCAATAAGTCCCTTGCCGACCTCGGCTCTTAAAGCAAATGGGAATTATGACTTAGACATTTCTTCGAAAGATATCCAAAAATTTGCTGCAAGTAACTGCGACTTCGGTTTCGGTTATAATTTTGATGCGATGATGTGTGCATTTTCTGCAGTTTTTCGTAATTTTTGCGTCTGAAATATTGTTTGTAAGAAATTGGTAAAGATAATTCTTCTATTAATGTTATTTTTCCATTTTATACAGACGTCTGGATAATATAGAAGAAATTTCTTTCACGAGAAAGGGAATTTTCATATTTGTGAAATCGGTATTGAACGGAAATCTGAACATGGTCACTGACATTGTTGAAATGGAAGTATTAAAAAATTTAAGCATCCATACATTTTGCCGAAAAGTCTGAACGATGCCATGCGTAGATTGGTATCAGAATTCAAAAAGGGGTGGGTACAGATGAGCAGGAACGAAATCAAATTCTTCCAAAAATTCGACGAGTGGCTCAACGTTCCTGTGCCGTCCATAATTGAAAATGAAGGTTCGAAGACTTCCACGGAAGGGACAATGAAGCGGAAACATAATGGGGCATCCTTCCATAAGCTGGGACGATTTGAGTAATCGGTCAAAACGGACGAGGACAGAAAAGGTTCGAAAAGAACATACCGTCCACAAATTGGCCAACACTGGACAAATGGGTCTCCGGGCTTCTGGAAATTGACATGCCTCAAATTTAATTAGGGATTTCATAGAAGGCAGTTCATCAAAAGCATCGCTGTACCGGAAATCCGAGGAACGCATTTCAGAAGATGTGCTAGTAGTTCAGAGTAGTGCCGTGTCCTTTGCAAGATCCCTACTACCGACTTACCAACCGATTAGCCCAAACACGAACCAAGTTTCATGCCAAACTAATTCCTGTTCGTATGGTCAAGTAGGGTTTTAATACGGATACCGTACCACTATCGACTGATTATCGATTTATGGACTGGGTGTAGACCACCGCCCCCCCCCCCTCCCCCACAGAGTAGTTGTTCAGAATTGGTACCATAATCGATTGTCCATGTCTCTCTACTTACCGACCGATGGTGGCCCCCCTCTGTCCACGCAAATTGGCGGAACCGCGGGGGGGGGGGGGTATACAGACATGCCCGACTCCTAGCGTGGTCGCGCAACGACTGACAAAGAGTCAATGTGCTTTGTAGTAAAAGGAGAGTGGAGGATCCGATTTCTCAGAAACCGTTTTAAACATTTGGGGGTGGTGAGTCATCGGGCGCTTGCCGTGGCTTGACAACCTCCCTCCCCCACCCCCTTGCCCAGATGCAATAGTTTTGTGTTTATACATTGACGTGTTGAAAACTGTCAGCGAATAAAGAATTATGGCGTTGTATGATTATTTTCTGAAAATTTGTTTATCATCTATCAGCGGAAGAGTGATAAAACATTGATGGGGTTTGAAACGGGGATTTCGTCAGATTTTTTCAAAGAATAATGTAGACATTTTCTAAACGTTTGTGGATGGAGAGTCGTCGGACGCATGACATTTTTCAGATTTTGAGTTTGAGATTGAAAAGCATTAGAAAGAGCGCCCAACGTCTCGCTGTTTGGAACTCGATCTTGTGTATACAAACCCGGCGTTCGAGCGGGCGCGACGCACGCACACACATACACGCACACACGCACATACACACAAACACGCACAGGCGCGCGCGCATACAAGCGCGCGTGCGAGGTTGTATATAAATGTTCTTCTTAAATATATTCGTGAGTCGTTCTGCATCGGTATTTGATTTCGATTCATCGAGCAGTCTGGACCATGGACAATCACGATAAAATTATCGATAATGAGGGGTGCGCTGAACAATTTCTCTCACGTGGAAAAGGGGCGAAAGTTCTGTGATGTGCACGTCAAACTTTCGGGGTCAGCATTGAAAAAACCAGGGCTCAACGCCGGTCAAAAACTGAAAATTCAATCGGCAATAGCGAAATTGTTGTCGTTGACAGAAAAAATCATGCGTGGAGCAAGTGTAAGCAGCGCTGGTGTATGCGGTGCTGGTGTGAGCGATGCTCGTGATGAACTAAAGTGGGTTGATCTCGAGATGGCATTTAAAAAATCGTATAAAGACGGGCTCGATTGAGAATTATGAGCACAAAGATGTGCAAAGTTTCCTCGAAGATGCGATGCAGGTGGTGGTATTAAAACTGGTCAACATCGTCCGCGAGGAGGGTAATGTGAAGGTGAATGTGACCTTAGCGTGCAAAATTCGCCTCATAAAGGTAAATGAAATCATTGACGAGGAAAATACATTCAAACGGAAAACGCGATCGTTCTATCATCGAGCGATATTGTCGGGTGGTTCATCGAGTGTGTCCAAGCAACACTCTCGAGCAAAATCGAGAACTTTCAGGAAAAAGAGTCGGGTTGTACGTTACACGAAATCTCACATCTACTTGTGAACATTAACAAGTACGAGCCATTGCGAGGAAGCTTATCCACATACATGCGTCTCCCGAGGGGTATACCAGGAGAATATATCGATGACGGCCAGGAGGAACTTATGTTGTGACTTTTGCCTCGCATACGATGACATATCTACGATATCGGCTTGCCACGTTGCATCCAGGCCTCGAATTTCACCGTGTGGACGAGTATAATTTCTTCGTGCAGCCTTATGCAGCTCTCGCATGAGAGTCAGTTTTTTCCCATCATTCATGGCGCGAAGAGCCACACACATCATTGTTCAACATGCGAATGTTGGCGAAAACTATCGTTTTTCCTAATAAATAATTCCAGCCTCGCGCAATTCTTCGATAATCGATATGATTTCATTGGAATACGATGAGTTGCCTACCGTTTGAGATGCATGAAACAATCGAAAACGATCTACAAGCTCGTTCGGATTGTCCCAGTAAACATAATCAAATTGCATATTTTTCTGGCTTTCTTACACATCCCCCGATTCGTATGAGCACGAATTATTTTCGAAATATAAATCTTGAATTTGTGACTGATTTCACGACGCACAGCTCCGTCGGGCCTGTAATCTTTTTTATGAGCGTTTGGTTCGGGAATCCCGACATTCGGCATTTTTTAAAATAGGAGCTCCGTTAATCCCATGGTTGTCGCATAACTTTTGTCCCCCACACGAATGTGCGGAGAATCGAAAATTATCGGAGAATCGCCAATCATTAATTTGGCATTCGCGAGCATTCGCACACCGTATGTGGTAACCTTTTGTGGTGGCTTTTTACCTGTACGTAACAATACGAGATATTTTTTTATCAATTCATCGACTCGACTGAGTGAATCGTCATCATTATCATCATCAACATCGTCGTCATCAACGGCATCATCTTTATGCTCATACGCGGCTGTGAAAGTTGAATCTCCCGGTTTTCGTCTAATTGCATCACTAGCCTTAACGATTTGCTGCAACGCAAATTTTTCTTGCAAAAGTCGTCGACGATTCATGCCCTTGTTGTCAGTTTCACAACATAAGCAATACTGTATGCATTGGAACAAAAAGCACGTTTTTTATTGACTCGGAGGAAAGAATCAAATCCTCGTCTACATGGATACTACTATCCTTGTCAATTGTAAGGAATCCATACTTACTTCAATTCCAACATTCTCTACGTATATTTTTGAAGTATGTATTCGACCGCAGAATACCGCGCGAATCGTATTTGGCAGCAAATCACCATGACGCTTTTGTCCACCCTCGCGCCAAATTTGCGTAAATTCATCAAAGTTTATCACTGGCAGCTTTCCATACGTCTTGAACTTCATCTTCGTCATGACTGACATAATTTTGGTATAAAACGAGTTTTTATATCAATCACCTCTTCAGGCGAGCGTCAACCTTCATTATAATCAAGAGTTGACGAAAGAAGTCCGGCAAAGATCTCCTCAATCGTATCGTCAACAAACTTCCCGTTAAATTGCACTTGCCTGGATAACAGCATTGCGCACCCGGTACAAAGCTAGCTAAACATTTTGCACACAGCGGTCTTGGAATAAATACGATGGATGCAGCTTGCAAGGAGCATGATATCGCGTATTCGAAAAATCTCGAAAACCTTGAAGCTAGGCATACTGCGGATAAAATATTGCAAATCGTACGAAACTTTCTAAAGACGGAAACTATAGCTATGGCTCTATCTTTTAAGGTTCTTTGAAAAGAAATGCCAAAAAAATTTCCTGAAGACGTGCAGCCGATTTTAAACAACCAAAAAACGGCCCTTTTTAAAATGGCGCCCCGGGTGTAAAAAAAATCGAAATTTTTTTTTCCAAAGCGCAAAGTGAAGCTTCATTTGTCCCTTTTACAATGCCGCGTTGGAAATCCGGATGTCTTTTTTTTTCACAGAGATATCAAACTTTTAGTGCGGCGCGAAATTTTTCTAGGTGTATCCATACTTTTGGCCGGCAGGGTACATAGTTTCGTTGAAATATGGAGAATAGTTTTTGTTTTAGAAGAAATGTTTAATTTCCAACTCCTAAACATTTTTGACAGTTTAGATCTCAGAATTGAAAAAGAGAATTTTCCAGTATTCGCCACAAGAATTCTCTAATTGGTTTCAATTATAAATATCGACTAAAAATATGCGGAACTGTAAAAACCATATTGAATGTGTCCAATTTCGGGGGTCAACTGAATATTGTGGAACCGTTTTGTCCACCGATAAAAAAACAATAGGGGTAATTTGGATTTCGATTAAGAATAATATGTAAATTGAATAAAATCGAAAGCGGGCATCGGAAACGTTTTTCTTGCCGGTGAAATTAGTTAACATTTTTTAAATACTTCGAATATAATGGTCTGCTGAGAAACGCTTTAGCATTGGTCGGCCATGGACTAGTCTACTAGACGCACGACTAGGCAACATTTTTCGTCATTGGATTCAAGAAAAAATACTTTATCAGACAAGCTGAGGCATAAAGCTACAAAACAATTCACAGAGAAATTATTATTTCCGATTCCAGTGACAAGCTATGCGGATTGCAACACAAAAAACAACCCCTTATCGTTATTATTGTAGGTTTTCTTTTTGTCAAACCTAGCGTGAAAAGGAAGCGAGGGGATACATGCGGAAAAATCCAAGCGTCCTGGCAAAGTTCAAAATACCGTTTCATTTATTCGTACAAAGCGTGTTGTCACGTCGGGCGGGTGGTCCGGACTGCCGAAAAACGCACGCCGCTTTAGCCTCGCGTAACTTGGGTTTTTTCTCCTTCGCCTATAGCGACGCAGTTCTTCCTAACAACAACAAAAATATTTCTACTCGTCAAACAAATACTCGCCATAGCACGCTCGTCTTATTGCACAATTTCGCTGAAAATTTCCGATCCTACCCTCGGCCGTCCTGCATTTTCATCCGTCCTCGGATGAGTATCGTTGGCGATGGAATCTGCGTCCTTTGACTCGGTGTATTTCCCCCATGGTTTGATGGAGTCAGCAGCGGTAGTCGTTTGTCCTGGACCTTCGCGGTGTCCTACCTTTCCCGCCAAATATCGATCATTTCTAAAGATTCGAGAAATCTCATACAGGTCCACGAATTTTGCAGCGCACTTCAGCCTAGGGCCTCGTTGGGTTCTCTTGTTCGCCACCAAATCTCCTTTTTTATACAACCGAGCTGGCTTTCTTTTCTCTTCCTTTTTTCATTTCTTCTTGCGTCTTCTGTATCTGCCTCTTCGCCCGCTCCCGGACATCTTCTCGGTCGCTCTCGAAAGACAACAGCAGTTCTTTTTCTACAAGCACTTTCAGCGAGGAGTCTTCGCGCGTGCGCGGGTTGGTCCCAAACATTACATGAAATGGCGTAGTGCCAATACGTCGATGGTGCGTCATGTTGAGATATTGCTGAGCTACATTCAGGTGCTTATACTACTCTGCCGCGTTGGGTGCAGTCAGCTTCGTGATAAGGGGGATCAAGATGCGATTGACACACTGGATTAGTCCATTCACTCTCGTGATTCCGGTCGTTGGAAGGATATGTTCTACCTTCTCGTCTTTACAATAGTCTCGGAACTCTTTCGCGGTGAATGCCATACCGCAGTCCAAGATAATTCGTTAGGGGTTGCCAAAAGCAGCTGATTGTTTCTTCAGACGTTCGATGGCTTCAGTTGCGCTCGTCCATTTTGTTGAATACGGCCACGTGAATTTCGTGAATGCGTCGATCACAACTAAATATGCCTATAGTTTTTCTTTATCGATGCAAGCTGACTCAAGTGATCGGCATGGAATGTCTCGAGCGGCATCGCTGCCTTTGCGATCGGATTAAGATATCCTTCTTGCTTCCCCTCCTCCCTCTCTGCGATGATGCAATCGACACAATTTCGTACGACTTTGTTTATCCTTTCACGCATGTCCAGTATCCAGTAGTCTTTCATCACAATAGCCTCTGTCTTCGCCGTGAAGAAGTGCCCTTTTTCGTGCGCCCGTCTTATTATATAAGAAGACAGAGCTCGCGGGACCACCAAGCGGATGTCACCTTTCACCTCCTTGAACAAGAGGCTGTTTCGCAGAGTGTACCCGGGTCATTTGCCCTTTTTTACTTCGTGGATTAGTTTCTTCGTAGCGTCATCCTTGCGTTGAGCTCTTTGTAATGGAGTCACCAGTCCATCCTCGCAACCATTGACCAGTATGCACGTAGGCAACGGATTTCGGCTCAAGGTGTCGAGATGTACCATATTTTTACGCGGACGATGTTCTATTGTATAATCAAATTCTTCTAGAAGTAACGCCCATCTTGCTACTCGTACGTATAAGTCCTTCTTGCTCATCGTAAGCGCAAAAGCACGACAATCCGTCACGATTCGAAACGAGATTCCTCGCAAATACACTCTAAATTTCTTTAGTTATTTCACGATAGCCAACACTTCCAGTTCGTAACTACAGTATTTCTCTTCCACGCTGGTTATTTTACCGGTCGCATAATAAACGGGCCACCGTCTGTTATCATCTCCGTTTCGTTGGACTAGGATCGCACCATACCCGTGTTTTGACGCGTCTGTATGCAACTCGGTTTCGGCGTTAACTCGGTATGGACGCAGAACAGGGTGACTAGTCAGGGCGATTTTCTGGTTAACAAACGCGTCTTGTTCGGCTTCTTGAAATCTAAATTTGGCTTCGACTTTCAAGAGGTTCGTTAACGGTCATGCGATCATTAAATATTTTGAGATGAACTTTCGAAAGTATCCCGTTAATCCAAGGGAAGCTTGGACCTGCTTTAGGTTGGTCGGAACGTAACTTTGCAAAACTCATAATGCCCATCGGGTATCAGAAAGGCAGTATATTTACGACTTGATCCCTCGACATCGATATGAACAAATCCGTTTGTTAAATCAAGAATCGTTAATATTTTTGTTTCCTGCAAGAGATCCAACTGATCCTCTATCAACGGCAAAGGGTATCAGGATTTTACAATCTTTTCGTTCAGCAATCGAAAGTCTACGCACAATCTGGTAGTACCGTCCTTTTTCTTTGCCATGATCACTGGACTACCAAAATCTGAGTGAGACTCCCGTACGATTCCGTCTTCCAACCATCACTACTTGAGCGTTTACCTCACACTTTTCGGCCTCGCTCAATCTGCGCGCTCTTTGATAAACGGATTCATCGTCATACAAAATAATGGACATTTTCACATCAACCTGCCGAGTCTTATCGGGTTTTCTACGCAGATATCATACCTGCGAGTTTCTCACGACATAGAGGATCATTTACCGTCATGAAATCCGCCGCTTCGATTTAGTTCGTGTCGATCGCTCGTATTTGCATTACTTCAGGAGTTACATTATTTAGAATTTCATCGTTTTCGTCTTTTAGCGGCTGAATTGTGCGACTATCTCGCGACCTAATAAGTCGCACGCTGTCGAGAAAATCTGCCGAAAAGAAGTCGCCGATCTAGCACGGTCTGCGAGACAACGCGTACGCGTATCTCGTAATTGTTATCATCGACTGGCATTTTTGCTTTGAACGATCCGATAGTTTCGTTTAACACTTTTCTGACGCCTCGGAATGGCGTCGTCTTAGTAAGGAACTTCGGCAAATTCATTTTGGCATACTGGACCTCGCGCAGTTCAACTTTTATTTTCAAAAAGAATATAGCTTGAGAACATTCATTTGAATGTTCATTTCAATGACGATTTCGATTTTGGAATTTTTATTTCAATGTCAATTTCTATATCTGGTTTTTAATTATATTTTGAATTCGTTTCATAAAAATGAACGAACGAACGCACCGAAGGATAGAACGATCGCAACGAATGAGTGAATGAACACAAGCTTCTTTTGCATATGAAAATGCAGTGATTGAACGAAGAAATTAGACAACGAAAGATCGAACAAGCGTAACAAACGTTGGAACGAACGATCGTATGAGCGCTACGAACGAACGATCGAGTGAACGCAACGAACGCACGAGCGATTAAACGAACGATCGAGCGAACGAACGAACCAACGATCGAACGGACGCAACGGGTTAACGAAAGATCGAGCGAACGCATCAAACGAACGAACGTGTGAACGCATTGAACGATCGAACGAACCAACGAACACAGGGTTCTTTTACATATCAAACAGCAGGGATTACGCGAAGAATTTTTTTTTCGATGCATGGTTTTTCAACGAACATGTGTATCCCTGACAATTGATACCACTACTTAGGACTGCGGTATTCGTTCGTTCGATGGACCGGTTGATGCGTTCGTTCGTTCGGTATTCCGATTGTGCGATCCTTCGAACGTTCGATCGCTTGTTCCTTCATTCACTCGCTGCATTCACTCGATCGTTTGTTGCGTGCATTCTATCTTTCGTTCGTTTAACCGACGAACAAGCGAACGACCGGACGATCCGTTCTTTCACTCGTTCGTTGCGCTGATATTGGGCGAAAAAAAACGCTCCATTTTCTTTCACAAAAAACTATGAATTGAAAAGAAAATTCCTCGGCCAATCACTGCTATTTAATATCTAAAAGCAGCTTACTTTCTACGTTCGTTTGATCGCTCGTCCGTTTGCTTGATCGTTCGTTGATTTCGTTTGATCACTCATTGCGTTCGTTCGGTCCTCTATTCGTTGCGTTCACTCAATCGCGGTCCGATTGCCGGTGAAAAAAACGCTCGATTTTCGTCTACAAAAAGCGTTGCATCGAAAAAACCACCCCTTGGCCAAACACTGATGTTTGACATTTGAAAGAAGCTTACTTTCTTCGTTCGTTCGATCGCTCGTCCGTTCGATTGATCGTCGCTCAATTGCGGTCCGAAGTGGAAGTATCGATTTTCGGTAAAAAAAACGCTCGATTTTCGTTCACAAAAAACTTTGCATCGTAACAAAATCCCTCGGCCAATTACTGCTTTTCGATGCCTAAAAGAAGCTTACTTTCTTTGTTCGTTCGATCGTTCATTGTGTTTGTGCGATTTTCCATTCGTTGCGTTCGCTCAATCGCGGTCCGACATGGTAGTGTTGATTGCCGGTGAAAAAAACGCTCAATTTTCCTTCACAAAAACTATGCATCGAATTAGAAAAAGAAATCTTTCCTTCTATTGCTGCTTTATTGATATGTAAAAGAAGCTTGTGTTCATTTCATCGTTCACTCGTTCGTTGCGATCGTTCATTCATTCGACCGGCCCACTCCTATTTTCCTTCACAAAAACTATGCATCGAATCAGAAAAAGAAATCTTTCATTCTATTGCTGCTTTATTGATATGTAAAAGAAGCTTGTGTTCATTTCTTCGTTCACTCGTTCGTTGCGCTCGTTCATTCATTCGACCGGTCGGAGCGTACGTTTGTTCGTTCGGTCGATTGTTTGATGCAATCGTTCGATCGACCGTCGCATTCGTTCGATCTTGCGATCGTTCTACCGTTGCGTTCGTTTGATCATTCGTAGCGTTCGTTCGATCGGCCGTGCGTTCACTCGTTCATTACGTTCGCTCGTTCAAACACTGATTTTCTATATGTAAAAAATTTCGTCCATTCGTTCATTGGCCCGCCGTGTTCGTTCGATCGTTCGTTACGTTCTGGAGGGTATATGAGCGAGGCAACATCGAGTTATGATAACAGATGATTTTATATTTTCTCAATATTTCATCAGTGTAATACACGCGTACTTTTGCTCGACTTGTCAGACCGATATGTTCCATAGCCTCCGGACAATTTGGAAAACTATCGAATTTCTATATGACCAGTGCTGGTATGATGAATACCCAAGACTCCCGAACGCTGGTGGTGGTGGTGGTGGTGGTAGTGGTAGCTCTCTCCTCTCGCCCTTCGAGAATATCGGCAACTCTGTGGTGACCAGTCTGCCGCAAGCTTTTCAGTAAATTTCCAAGAGCATAAGGCCCTCGTGTTTTTATGGTTTTCAAGATATCACGCACAGTTTCCAAATAATTTGTCAGTTGTGCCTGAAATTATACATAGAGTGCTATTCTGAATACAGGTTAATAAAATAAAAAAAAAACGTGATTTAAAGCAGGAATACATACCTTCCATCGGGGCATATTCGCGTCATCCTCATTGAAAACTCCGAATTCAATTAAACACAGTAGTAGGTTGTACATATGTATCTCAGTTGAAATATAATCACTAACAAGAACAATTCTTTGACGCTGATATTTTTCCATTGTTCGAGCACCGCGATAATTTATTCGCTACGATGATGGTGAGGAAAGCAGTGACTGCGACTGTATGATGAGTCGGTTCTCCAGTGAAGCGATTAACATTCGACTCGTCAAGCGCAAACCCATTTCTAGGGAGGGGGTAGATCTGAATAAATATGAAGTTTGTTCAGATATCCTCGATGGGTGAGGGGGGGAGAGCTACCACCACCACCGGCGGTCGGTTAGGGCCCACTATGGCACCTCCCCCACTCCTTACCCCCTCCCCCACTTCTTCCTCCACTCCTCGGTCTATGGTGGGTTTGTGCTTGACGAGACGAATGTTAATCGCTGCACTGGAGAACCGACTCATCATACAGTCACTGTCACTGCTTTCCTCACCATCATCGAAGAGAATAAATTATCGCGGTGCTCGAACAATGGAAAAATATCAGCATCAAAGAATTGATCTTGTTAGTGATTATATTTCAACTGAGATACATATCAACAACCTACTACTGTGTTTAATTGAATTCGGAGTTTTCAATGAGGATGACGTGAATATGTCCCGATGGAAGGTATGTATTCCTGCTTTAAAACACGTTTTTTTTTTTATTTTATTAACCTGTATTCAGAATAGCACTAAAACAGAAAACCATAAAAACACGAGGGCCTTCTGCTTTTGGAAATTTACTGAAAAGCTTGCTGCAGACTGGTCACCACAGAGTTGCCGATATTCTCGAAGGACGAGAGGAGAGAGCTACCACTACCACCACCACCACCACCAGCATTCGGGAGTCTAGGGTATTCATCATACCAGCACTGTGCATATAGAAATTCGATAGTTTTCCAAATTGTTCGGAGGCTATGGAACATGTCGGTCGGACAAGTCGAGCTCGTATTACACTGATGAAATATTGAGCAAATATAAAATCATCTGTTATCATAACTCGATGTCGCCTCGCTTATATACCCTCCAGAACGTAACGAACGA
Source organism: Ophion slaviceki (assembly GCA_944452715.1). Lineage (NCBI taxonomy): Eukaryota > Metazoa > Arthropoda > Insecta > Hymenoptera > Ichneumonidae > Ophion > Ophion slaviceki. The sequence goes on from OX101790.1 coordinate 5,150,170, forward strand.
TCGAACGAACACGGCGGGCCAATGAACGAATGGACGAAATTTTTTACATATACAAAATCAGTGTTTGAACGAGCGAACGCAATGAACGAGTGAACACACGGCCGATCGAATGAACGCAACGGTAGAACGATCGCAAGATCGAACGAATGCGACGGTCGATCGAACGATTGCAATAAACAATCGACCGAACGAACAAACGTACGCTCCGACCGGTCGAATGAATGAACGAGCGCAACGAACGAGTGAACGAAGAAATGAACACAAGCTTCTTTTACATATCAATAAAGCAGCAATAGAATGAAAGATTTCTTTTTCTAATTCGATGCATCGTTTTTGTGAAGGAAAATAGGAGTGGGCCGGTCGAATGAATGAACGAGCGCAACGAACAAGTGAACGAAGAAATGAACACAAGCTTCTTTTACATATCAATAAAGCAGCAATAAAATGAAAGATTTCTTTTTCTAATTCGATGCAGAGTTTGTGTGAACGAAAATTGAGCGTTTTTTTCACCGGCAATCAACACTACCACTTCGGACCGCGATTGAGCGAACGCAACGAATGGAAGATCGCAGAAACACAATGAGCGATCGAACGAACAAAGAAAGTAAGCTTCTTTTAGGTATCGAAAAGCAGTAATTGGCCGAGGGATTTTGTTACGATGCAAAGTTTTTTGTGAACGAAAATCGAGCGTTTTTTTCACCAAAAATCGATACTTTCACTTCGAGCGATCGAACGAACGAAGAAAGTAAGCTTCTTTCAAATGTCAAACATCAGTGTATCGCCAAGGGGTTGTTTTTTCGATGCAACGCTTTTTTTTAGACGAAAATCGAGCGCTTTTTCACCGACAATCGATGCTTCCAATTCGGGCCGCGATTGAGTGAACGCAATGAATAGAGGACTGAACGAACGCAATGAGCGATCGAACGAAATCAACGAACGATCAAGCGAACGGACGAGCGATCAAACGAACGTAGAAAGTAAGCTGCTTTTAGATATTAAATAGCAGTGATTGGCCGAGGAATTTTCTTTTCGATTCATAGTTTTTTGTGAACGAAAATCGAGCGTTTTTTTCGCCCAATATCAGCGCAACGAACGAGTGAAAGAACGGATCGTCCGGTCGTTCGCTCGTTCGTCCGTTAAACGAACGAAAGATCGAATGCACGCAACGAACGATAGAGTGAATGCAGCGAGTGAATGAAGGAACAAGCGATCGAACGTTCGAAGGATCGCACAATCGGAATACTGAACGAACGAACGCATCAACCGGTCCATCGAACGAACGAATGAACGAACGAACACCGCAGTCCTAAGTAGTGGTATCGATTCTCAGGGATACACATGTTCGTTGAAAAACCATGCA
>OX101790.1:5151729-5303480 GCA_944452715.1 Ophion slaviceki
TTTTGAACGTCTCCGAACGTCTCACGAACGTCTTCGAATGCCTCACGAACGTCTCCGAACGTCTCACGAACGTCTCTCGAACGTCTCATGAATGTCTCCGAACATCTCGTGGACGTCTCATGAACGTCTCACGAACGTCTCCGAACGTCTCACGAACGTCTCTTGAACGTTTGAGAGCAATACTTTATACAACTGTGTAATCTCATAACAGATGATGTAACAAAGAAAGGGGTGAGGAGAATTAAAAAATCACATGTCACATTTCGTTTATTTGCATGAATCTTTATGATTCAACCACCAGTTAAACATTTTAAATACATTTTGTAATGCACAATTTTTTCATGCTTTTCGCATCGTAGAGTATAGCTTACGCCTAATTTACTTAAGGTATCCACATCGTCAAAGTCGACGTCCAACGTTTCAATAACTAGATCATTTTTCATATTTAATATATCACGATGCCTGCAGGTGCGTCTTTGGCGAGACACTTTAACAGCTGAATTTTTCGCTGATTCGAGACTGTTACATACGGCACGAGCCATTCTATTTTATGCAATACGAGGTTGAAGTATTCGGGCGCTGTTTGTACAATGGCATTGTCGTCGGTCTTTGATCTCGTGAGAATCAACTCGTGCTTGGCATTTACGGCAATTTTCCGATAATCTTCGGCAAACCCGAGGAGCATGCCATTGTACAAACAGCGCCCGAAGACTACAAAATCGTATTGCATAAAATAGAATGGCTCGTATCGTATGTAACATTCTCGAATCAGCGAAAAATTCAGCTGTTAATGTTTCTCGCCCAAGACGCACCAATCTCCATGAGTTTCCGAACATAGGAACTGTATGAATATCCATTGCTGCCTGTCACCTCTAAGCACGTGTGGTCTGTGAAAACCTTGAATCAGCTGGAGAAGCCACGTTATGTCATACTCGCGCTGCGGACGGGACGGAAAAATAAGAAACAACAAAATGCGAGCCACTTTGATCATTATAACCTGAGCGATGTTAAAGTTTACCTCAACTCACAATGTTATCCATATGGAAATTCGAATTTGAACATTGATCAAAATCAATATGCTCTACTCTACGAGATGTACGCAAACTTTCAACCGACCTATTACAACAAAGAGGCCGGACCATGGTTGAGCCGGATTGAATTTTTAGAAAAAGCCCCCCTCATTGTCATTGACTGCTCAAAGCAAAACGATTCTCTCAAGTCCAGCCCTGTTGACGTGCGCCTTGAGTTCGAATTGAAAAATTATATTCCGCCACAAACTTCAGTATACGCATGATCCTCCATGATCGTATTGTCGAGTACAATCCAATCAGCGGTGGGGTTAAAAAATTGATATAAAATCATGCCGATAACTCGCGTCCACGTCAGTCAACATGGAGCTTATCGTCGATGTACAGGGTTTCAAGAGACCCATCAAAAAATTTGTCCTAAAGGAGATGTCCATCATCAAACTCCACGACAAGGATGCTGAACCGCTGACGCTCGCCTTCGACGCACCATTTGCATGGGACTCTTTACAGGCGAAGTATAAAATGACAAACAAGTGGTCGGAACGCAAATTCCATGGAATCCAATGGGAACACAGCGGTATACCTTACGAGGCAGCTAGAAAGACAATTCGAGAAATCTTGCAAGGAGCCCCTACCATCTATGCGAAGGGATTCGAGAAATGCGCATGGCTATCAAAATTCACGGATCCTGCGACAAACGTCATCGACTTGGAGACTCTGGACTGTCCATCGCTGCAGAAGTTGCCGAAGATCACAAACTCCAAATGTGATCCAAATGTGACCCCCATCATTCCTTCAACACGAAATACAACTGCGCCCATGATAATGGAAAATCGCTGAAAAGCTGGTTGAGTGTATACGAAGCGTTGTGTGAGCGAGGGATTTTTTAAAATGAATAAAAAACACTTCGATGACAATATATACCATTTGTATTCTTCATTTATTCTAGGACGAAAATTGTTTTGCATTTCTCCTTCTCATACGTTTCGATAAAATAGTTTTGTTTTAAATACATTTTTACATAGTCAAACACTTAAAACGTCGAAAACGGTGGCGCGACGGCTGTGAGCCGGACGGCTGTTCCACCCAACGAATTTGCTCTTTTCCACCATACTCAAAGACGATGGAACTTGACGCTGTTGTATTTTCCACAACTGCATGTAGAGTTGACTATTATGCGCCAGTTGCAGCATACGCTCGATGATGCGGACAGTCGGGTGACGATGGTGTTCCAACGAATTTCATCTTTTCCACCATGTGCGTCCTCAGACTTAGAAAAAGTTTATGCTGTTGTATTTTCCACCTTTGTATGTCATCCAGAGATTATGATCACGTGTCGCTTGCCGCATTCGCTCGAACATTTCCAAATCTTCATCGAAGACCTTCACAAGTCGCGCTGGTAAGAAGACAGCGAACTCATCCGCGATATCCGCGATGTAGCGTTTCCTAAACTTGGTTTGTACGGCTCTCATGTCAGAGATTCGATGATCCGAATGAACGCGGAGTTCTGACAGCTTCTTCGTTGGAAGGAATTCCGCCATCACGCTGACTATGTTGATACTCGAGAGATCCATTTGCCCCGCACGTTCAAAGTTCTTTTTGGAGAGATGTTGATGTAGCGATGGAATACTGCAGTCTGAGATTGGACTACGAAATTATAAGCTTCCTCATAACCCTCCCATTTAAATTTTCAAACTGCTCCCCACTTTTCCAATCATGAAAAACAGGTTCAAACACTTTCGAAGAACCTCGTACGTGGAGAATTTCCACAGCATTTTTCACATTCCCGACGTTGAGGTGAGGGGCCATCGATGTCATCATTCATCTGTGGTATATTATAATGCTCCATGCATGGAAGATATGATATCACTTCACTATCGTTCCGATGATGTTCTGGCAAACGATCCGACAATAAGCCAACATATTCACCCCAATATTTTAGGAGCAAGACCTTTAGAACCTGTTCGAGCTCGTTTTTGGTCAAGTCCAGGGGGTGCTTGGCCGGATGCACTGCGTACATACTCGCACATCTGAACATCTCGACGTTATATTTCGAATTGAAAACGAGTCCTCGATACATCGAATCATTTTTTTTCCCGAGTGCAGCTGTGCTCCGGTGGCCGATCTGGGCCCAAAAACCCTTTGACGATAGATCGCTAAAGTTTATAGTTTTTCTAAGAAATCCCGACTTGTCAGGACCTGTCTCGGGTGTCGGCGAGAGTCGTGACGGGAGTGGACACGCATACAAACATTTTAAAGATTTCGGAAACGAAACTAAGCGCATCACATAAATAAACGGCTTTGAAAAGCCGTCCCCTTTATGTATCGCTTCAAATTAACGAAATTTGCCTATCCATATATGGCCATTACACGTACACATCGTGTGTGTTAGTTTTATTTTCGCACATACTAAATAGTGTAGAAAGAAAAACATTGCATCGATGCTAATCTTTTTTATGTCTATGATAAATTAGGAGATTTATGGGTTTTCAACGTCCACTCACCACTACCTGACCCCCGCCCCCACAAAACATTCGTCGACAGCGGCTTCCCCCGCCCGATGAAGTTCGTTATGAGCTCGATGGTGTGGAGATTGATCGCAATCGAAACGTTGGAATAACAACCACGATTAAAAACTACATCTCTCTAAGTCCTGAGAGGAGTCATGCTTTAAAAAATGCTGCGTGGGATGTAACACATAATAATGGGGGAACATACTTCAATTTTTGTGTACCTCTCAACATATTGCTAGGATTCTGCGAAGATTACAAGCGCGTTGTTATCAATGCTCGTCATGAGCTAATTCTGATACGTTCACGCAATGATAACAATTGCGTATTCGGTCAGCATCCATTAGTAGAGGCAGAAGTAGAATTGCTCAAGATACAATGGTGTATGCCTCACGTAATATTAAACAAGATGATTAAATTGTCATTACTTCGAACATTGGAAAGTGAGCGATACGGGAATATGAGCTTTCGCTCTTGGGATCTATTCGAGTATCCACTGCTTCAAAGCATAACGAAACATTCATGGACTGTAAAAGCTGCCTCCCAGCTAGAGAAACCAAGATATGTAATATTTGCGCTGCAGACTGGCAAAAAAAATTCTATGGCAAAGGACATGACATTATTCGACGACTGCAAACTCGCCAATTGTTCCAGAATCAATGTTCTAGACCCGCGTATCTGGTGTTGGTGTTAAATAATTAATAAACGCGTGGTAGTCCGTGTGGTGATGTCTTTATTTATAAAATTGTATCGGTCCCGACAATAACGTGTAACGATCCCGACGAAAAGAACGTGTAACGATCCCGACAAAAAAGAACGTGTAACGATCCCGACAAGAAAGATGGACGAAAGATGGATGAAAATTAATGGCGCCGACCACGTGCCCGATGCCGGTTCTTCCGTGAGGGCGTAAATCTCACGAGAGCACCGACGTGAAGGAATTTGTGTTCCCGCAAGTATGTTCCCGAGTAGGTAAAAAGCCCGTACAAAATAATTCCGATATCTTGAGAGAGACCCGGTGAAAAGAGCCCGAGGAAAATTTGGAATAGCCCGAGACACGTGTGGTCGCACCAAAGCCCAGGAATGAATAGAACGGTCAAGGCGAGGCAATCGACCGAGAGAGACGAAGATCGTTCGAGCGCGCATGCGTCGAGGGCCGCACCGAGCGATCCCCGTCACGTGGCGCCGCCGCTCGTCGACCGTGTCTCCTCGATCACTGCCGCGCCTTTTGAAAGCCCGAGATCCCGTCCCGAGGGAATGCTGATTCCCGAACATCCCGCCCGCCATCGTACAGCCGCGCTGTCGATAGAAGGCCCCGTGGTCCCGATGGGAAGAATGACCAGTTTGGCCACTGGTCGCGTGAAGCTCGAAGACGCCGTCCTGATGGTAACGACTCGAACCAGCCCGTCAGTTCCCGGATGAAGCTCGGTGACCCGAGCGGGCGGCCATTTTGCAGGAGGCAGGTTTCCGTCGGTCAGTAGCACCATGGACCCGACCCGAATCTCGTTGCGGGGGTGATGCCACTTCGAAATGGCCTGCTGTCGCTGCAAGTAGCTCGACGACCAGTGATCCCAAAAATGGTGTAGTCGCTCCTGGATGAACTGCCAGCGCGACAATCGGCTCGTGTTGATATCCCGATATGACGGCTCCGGAATTGCCGTCAGCGCGTCCCCGATGAGAAAGTGCCCGGGTGTAAGTGCGGTGAGGTCCTCTGGATCCTCGGACATAGGCTCCAGCGGACGTGAATTGAGCACGGCCTCGACCTGAACCAGAAGAGTCGTAAATTCTTCGAAGGTCAGGCTCGTCTCCCCGATGGTCCGCCGAAGGTGGAATTTGACAGATTTGACTGCCGCCTCCCATTTCCCGCCCATGTGTGGCGCTCCCGGTGGATTAAAGGCCCAGTTTGTCCCGTCGTTGGCCAAGAGTTGAGCTAGTTGCTCGGATTCCCGAGTCCCGGCCGTGAACAACTTCGTTAGCTCAGCACTGGCGCCTCGAAAATTTGTCCCGCAGTCGCTGTATAGAGTGTGACACACTCCCCGTCTCCCGATGAATCGCCGGTACGCCGCTAGGAACGTATCTGTTGATAAGTCTGTAACAATCTCCAAATGTAAGGCAGAAGTTGCAAGACAGACGAAGATGCACAGCCAACCCTTTTGTACCCGACTCCCGCGCCCGCGCCAGCTCTTGAGAGACACTGGCCCCGCGTAATCAACCCCCGTGAATAAGAATGCCCGCGATGGTGTAACCCGAGTAACCGGCAATTGTCCCATGAGTTGCTGTGCTCTTACCGCCCGAAACCGAGCACAGCGAACGCACTTTAAGACCCGAGAACGCACTGGAGCCCGCCCGCCGATGATCCAGTAGCGTTTTCTTATGTGCGCTAACGTCACCTGCGTCCCTCCGTGGAACGTGCGGAGGTGAGCGTCAGAGATGATTAATTGCGTGAGAGGGGAATCCCGAGGTAAAATGGCCGCATGAAGGCACTCGGGTTGTAAGGCCGAGTGTTTCAGGCGTCCCCCCACTCTCAGCGTCCCGATGTTGTCGATATAGCCCGTTAGCCGTGTGAGTGGATGCGTGCGTGGAAGCACGTGTGGTCCCGTGAGTATCTTCAGCTCTGCTTCGAAATACTCTGCTTGTGTGGCTTTTACCCAATATACCCGTGCATGGTCCAGGTCTCCCGGTGAAATATATGCTCCCGTTGACCCGTGTGATGCTCCTCTCATCTTGGCGATGGCCTTGAAGAGGAGAGCCGTTATTCTCAGCAACCGTGTAAGCGATGAGTACCGATGAATGAGTTCGTAGACCCGCGAATGTTTGGTTGAAGTTGTGAGAATGAGACCTGGTCGCTCTTCGAGCGCCGCTGTATCCGCCGTCCCGGTGTAATGTAAGGGCCAATGGATTGAGGATTTGGCTAACCAGTATGGTCCGTTCCGCCATGGTTCAAATTGCTCGAGCTGTGAGATTGTTAGCCCCCGTGATGCACAATCCGCTGGATTGTCCCGTCCCGGTGTGTATCTCCATTGTCCCGTTGGTAAAAGCTCTTGAATGGCCGTGACCCGATTGCGTACGAATTCCTTCCACCGCGATGGGTGGCTCGTAACCCATGTCAGCGCGACCGATGAATCTGTCCATAGATACACTGGTGCGCTCCCGTGGTTCAGCACCTGCTGAACGTACCGCGTCAGTTTGGCAAGAACTAGTGCGGCCGCAAGTTCCAATCGCGCGATGACAAGGCGCTTTAGCGGAGCAACCTTTGTCTTGGCGCATACCATTGAGACTCTGGTATCGCCACCCGGACCCGTGACCCGTAAGAAGACGACCGCTGCTAGTGCGACTAGAGAAGCGTCTGAAAACCCGTGTACTTGTACCGAAGTACCCGTGGATATCCCGATCCAGCGTGGCACCGTGATCGTCCCGAGGTGGGTCAGCTCCCGCCGAAATTCGACCCACGACTCTGCAACCTTCGGTGAGACCGCATCGTCCCATGACAGCTTGTCCAGCCAGAGTTGTTGGAGCAAGACCTTCGCCCGAATTGTGACTAGTGCAAGGAAGCCCAGTGGGTCGTACAGCTGCGCAATTTCCGACAAAATAACCCGTTTGGTGATTTCGGCACCCTCTGTGTAAGGGAGAGTGGTGAATTTGAAAGTGTCGGCGCCCGGCAGCCACGAGATCCCGAGAATTTTCGTTCCGACCTCTTCTATCACCCGAGAAGAGTCAGAACTCGACGCTACACCGATCTTGTCGCAGAAACCCGGTTTGTTGCATTGCCACTTGGCTAAGGGCATGCCGCCCGCCGAGCAAAGCCCGATTAAATGTCTCGCTTGTGTCGCTAAGTCCCCGAGATTGTCAGCGCCCCCGAAAATATCATCGACATAACGCCCCTTTGTAAGAGGGGCGACAGCCGTTGGATACTTTTCCCCGTCGTCTGCTACCAATTGTAACAAAACCCGAACTGCAAGAAACGGCGCTGGCCTCGTCCCGTATGTAACCGTAGTCAGCTGATAGGGAACTACATTCCCGAGCCCGTCGTCCCACAGGATGCGTTGAAGGTCCCAGTCGTCCCGATGTACCCGGATCTGCCGGAACATCTTAGTAATGTCCGTCGCAAACACGTACCGATGTCGGCGAACCCAAAGCAGCACGTCTGTTAGGTCTACTTGTAGTTTTGCCCCCGTATGCAATATGTCGTTAAGCGAAAAACCCGAAGCCGTTTTCGCGGACCCGTTAAAGACAACCCGCAACTTTGTTGTTGTGCTGCTTTCCTTCAACACCCCGTGATGTGGAAGATAGTAAGCCGTGTCCCGAGTCTGTGAATCAGCTGACGCCCGAACCATATGTTGCATCGACTCATATTCCCCGAGAAACTCTTCGTAAAGTTTTCTATAGCCCAAATCCCGCGATAATTTCCGACGCATTCGGTGCAAGCTTGCCGCCGCTGCCCGATACGAGTTTCCCAGCTCAGGTGCACCCGACTTGATAGGTAACCGAACAACGTACCGACCTGATTCGTCCCGCGAATGCGTGGAAAGAAAGTGGTTCTCACACTCTTGCTCCTCTGGCGTGAGGGATGAGCCCGCGTCTTCAGGAACCTCCTCCTGAACCCAAAATTTCGAGAGGAGATCCTGCAACTCCTGGAAGCCGTTGTCCACCGCCGCGTGGTGAACCAAGGTAGAGAGAGAGTAAGAGCCCGAAACCGGCCCGAGAATAACCCAGCCAAATATTGTATTTTGAGCGACTGGAGTGTCAGGAGGCCCTCGTCTGACCTCTGGTAGGACGAGCTTTCCGTATGCGTCGGCCCCCAAGATCAGATCGACCTCTCGTGGTACGAAGAACTCCGGATCAGCTAGTGTAAGACCCTGAAAATGACTCCAATGGCGATGAGGAAGAGAGAAAGACGGAAGAACAGGCATTAACTTGGGCAAAATATGTGTGTTTATTGATAATTGGTGGCGGGAGTGGAGTGACCGTAAGTCACAGCCGACCATCCCGCGTGTGTGTCCCGACGGCGTGCCCCCGACCCCGGTAATGTTGATGGTTGACGACTCCCGTTGCAATCTGAGGTGGCGTACGAGCTGGTCGGAAATGAACGACAGTTCTGACCCGGTGTCAATAAGCATTCGTACGCTGTGTAAGGACCCGTTGCTCAGCGCCAGATGCGCCAACCCCGTCGCCAACAGCACCGCCACCCGTGATGATCCCGTTGCTGCCCCCGTTAATGCGGCCTCACCTCATTGTTGAGTCTCCGAGGAGGATGATGGCCCCGGTTTGCCCGTGGTCGAAGTTCCCGATGGTCCCGCTGCGTTTGACCCGTTCCCGTATTTGCTCCACCCGACGTGGATCATGGTGTGGTGCTTCCGGTCACACTCCTTGCACCTTGCTGCCGTCTGGCAAGCCCCGACATTGTGTTTCCCGAGGCAATTGAAACAAAGCCGCAGCTTTGATACTACTTCCCGACGAGCCTCGTTCGTCATCTGACGAAACTGAGGGCAAGAAACGATGAAGTGTCCCCCTTGACACTGTGCGCACGCGGTGCCCGAAGTTGTGGTGGTAGCGTACGACCGCGCGCCCGTAGCCCGTGATGACGGCTTTGCCCGGTTACCCGATGAAGAATTGGCCGATGGTCTGAGTCGTCCCGCTTCTGCTTCCTCCAAGGCCCGAGCCCGACTCGCCAGGAACGCGCGCAATTTCGCGTAGGATGGTGGTTCCTGGGATTGCCCGTGGTGAAGCTCCCATGCCTCGCGCGACGCCGTGTCGAGTCGTCGCGACACCGCAAAGACCAGCACCCAGTCCCAATGCTCTATGGGCGCGCCGAGTGCTTTGAGGGAGTTGCACGCCTCGGTGATTGAGTGCACGAGTTCGTGCAGTTCCGTAGCGGACCGTGACCCGATGGTTTTGGTGTCCAGCAAGCTGCCCAGGTGCGCCGACACCAAAATGCGCTTGTTCTCATAACGCTCCAGCAGCGTTTCCCATGCCGGCCCGAATGAGTCGGCCTCGATGGGCAGGCTCGCTATCAACTTCGCCGCCTCACCCGCTGTTGAGGTACGTAAATAGTGCATCCGCTCGACGTCGCTAATGGCCGTGTTTTCCCGCACGAGAGCGGTGAACATGTCCCGGAATGAACACCACTCTGTGTAAGCGCCCGTGAATGTAGGGAGCGAGATCTTGGGCAAATGAGTTCTGCCCCCTCCCATTGAGCCCGAGTTCTCGACAGATGCGTTGGCCGTAGGTGGAGCGGCTTGCTGCACTTGTTCCCGTAATATCCCGAGCCGTTCGTTCACCTTGGTGAACGTGTTGAACGCCTTGGAGTACCAATCTCCAATGACGTAGTCTGAAGTCAAAAACTCGAGGTCACACGACTCACCTATAGCCTCGTGGACGGACTCGAACTTTTCCCAGACTCCCAACCCGGAGTCCCGCATGCTCTCCACCTGAGCCATGGTAGCTGACGCCGCGTCCGTGCCCATGGCCTTGTCCAACAGGTGCCCGAGGAGCGCGATGCGAGTCCGTTGCGTCTCGATTTTCAGCGCGAAAGCGCCCGATGCGTTCGGCCGCGGTGAGGTTGCCCGTTTGCCCGCCCGTTCTCCCGATGGTGATGGTGTGCGCTGTTTGCGCACCTTGGTTGCGGCGTCCTCCGGCAGTTGCAAGGCCGCCGCCGTGGTCGAGGTCGAAGCGTCCGAGACGGACGGTAAGGCCCTCGCACCCGCGTCGACCGGCTCAGGAGCGTTCTCCCCGAGCTCGGTCTTTTGATCGGCCATTGCTAACACTCGACACTCGATTTGGCCCGATAATAATCCTGAAAACCCGAATACCCGGAGTCACTGACGAAAATGTCAAAAAAGTTCACTTAAATGCGCACAAAAAAGGGAACCCGGTTGTCCGTATTGAAACCCGCGAACAAATGGCTTGTCGGTTGAGACTGTCACTTCGAAACAACGCGCGCCCCGATACCCGAAGGATCCCGAAAATTGTCACAGGGGCGCGCGCCTAACTACTTCACTGCACAGAGTACGCTCCCGCGTGGCCCTAGGGCTACCACCGCTCGCTACGTCACTGTCCCGATCCCGAACCCGAGCGCGCACGAGGGCCGCGAGACCCGAGAGCCGGCACTGCTTCGCGCACCGCGTGGCTCGATGAAAAATCACGAACTCTTGCGACGTCTCACCGCCACTGTTCCCGATACACTTTTCCCGACCGACTGTTCCGACCACGTGAAGCCTAAAGCCCACGTGTTAAATCCCGAAGCACAAACTTTCACGCGCCACCAGATCCGGCTCGAAGGACCAAAATGTTCCAGAATCAATGTTCTAGACCCGCGTATCTGGTGTTGGTGTTAAATAATTAATAAACGCGTGGTAGTCCGTGTGGTGATGTCTTTATTTATAAAATTGTATCGGTCCTGACAATAACGTGTAACGATCCCGACGAAAAGAACGTGTAACGATCCCGACAAAAAAGAACGTGTAACGATCCCGACAAGAAAGATGGACGAAAGATGGATGAAAATTAATGGCGCCGACCACGTGCCCGATGCCGGTTCTTCCGTGAGGGCGTAAATCTCACGAGAGCACCGACGTGAAGGAATTTGTGTTCCCGCAAGTATGTTCCCGAGTAGGTAAAAAGCCCGTACAAAATAATTCCGATGTCTTGAGAGAGACCCGGTGAAAAGAGCCCGAGGAAAATTTGGAATAGCCCGAGACACGTGTGGTCGCACCAAAGCCCAGGAATGAATAGAACGGTCAAGGCGAGGCAATCGACCGAGAGAGACGAAGATCGTTCGAGCGCGCATGCGTCGAGGGCCGCACCGAGCGATCCCCGTCACGTGGCGCCGCCGCTCGTCGACCGTGTCTCCTCGATCACTGCCGCGCCTTTTGAAAGCCCGAGATCCCGTCCCGAGGGAATGCTGATTCCCGAACACCAATGTTAAACTTTATCTCAACTCGGAATCCTATCCTTACGATGATTTGAATATGGACCTTGGCAAAAACAGATTCGCCATTTTGTTCAATATGTACTCTCGATTTCGTAAATCTTATTACGGCTGTAATAGTGATAATTCTTTGCTCACTATCGCAAAGTTTCAATATAACGCCCCTCTCACGGTTATCGATTGCTCGCGCCAGAACGAGTCTGTGAAAAATGCTACCCTGGGCATGCGAATAGAGTTTGAATGTAAGGAAGATTTGCCACCAAATACTACTGCCTATTATTTGATCTTGCACGATCGCGTTTTGAATATTGTCCATTGACAAACATGGTTCGTAAAATTGTATAGATCAGCAATTAACGCCCGCTCAATGAATAAATAATTTAAAGACGAGTTTCTTAAATATTGACGTCAATCATCAATTGATCTTGCTGTCAACTTGATAGAGCCAATACATCTTCGTTATGTCTGTACCTACATTTGTCGATCTACAAGGGTTCATTGTTGGGAGAACCTTTGTCGTGAAGGAAGTAGCGATTCTGAGAGCGGGATGTGTACTCATTACATTTTCGCGAATATCATACTATGGAGACTTCTCACAAAATCTGAGAGATACGAAGCGTTATGGCTGATTCGGAATCACTATGGTCTGAAGTGGGCCTATGGAAACGTTCCATATAGCATGGCTCAAGGTTTAATAACGGCTGCAGTTGTGGGCCCAACGGAAGACGATATGTATCCTATCGTATATGTTGACGGCCATGGAAAACGAGAATGGTTAGCTGATATATTAAATATGAAAAATGATCTAGTTATTGAAACGTTGGAAGAGGACTTTGGCGATATGGATACCTTAAGTAAATTATGCGTAAGCTATACTCTACGATGCGAAAAGCATGAAAACAATTGTTCATTACAAAATGTATTTAAAATATTTAATTGGTGGACGAATCATAAAGATTCATGCAAATAAATGAAATGTGACATTATGTGATTTTTTAATTCTCCTCACCCCTTTCTTTGTTACATTATCTGTTATGTGATTACACAGTTGTATAAAATATTGCTCTCGAACGTTCAAGAGACGTTCGTGAGACGTTCAAGAGACGTTCGGAGACGTTCGTGAGACGTTCATGAGACGTTCATGAGACGTTCGAAGACGTTCGGAGACGTTCGTGAGACGTTCGGAGACATTTACAGACGTTTACAGACGTTCGGAGACGTTAGAGAGACGTTCGTGAGACTTTCATCAGACGTTCGTGAGACGTTCGGAGACGTTCAAGAGACGTTCGGAGACGTTCGGAGACGTTCGTGAGACGGTCGGAGACGTTCGTGAGACGTTCAAGAGAGGTTCGTGAGACGTTCGGAGACGTTCGTGAGACGTTCGGAGACGTTCGAGAGATGTTCGTGAGACTTTCGTCAGGTGTTCGTGAGACGTTCGGAGACGTTCATGAGACGTTCGGAGACGTTCGAGAGACATTCGTGAGACCAGGGTTGCGAAAATTGTAATGAAAAAGTAATGCATTATTCATTACTTTTTTAAAAAGTAATGAAAAAATATTTCATTACCCATTACATTTCATTAAGTAATGCAAAAAAATTCCATTACCCATTACATTATATTTTATAATGTAAAAAATTTCCGTTACTCATTACATTTTATTTTGTAATGTAAAACATTTCCGTTACTCATTACATTTGATTTTGTAATGTAAAAAATTTCCATTACTCATTACATTATATTTTGTATTGTAAAAAAATTCCATTACTCATTACATTTGAATTTGTAATGTAAAAAATTTCCATTACTCATTACATTACATTTTGTAATGTGAAATATTTTCACTACAAAATGCAATGTAATATGTAATGAAAAAAAAATTCATTACACATTACCTTGTAAGGGGCAATGGACATTTTTTACATTACAAAGTCCAATGTAATGAGTAATGGATTTTTTTTACAATACAAAATATAATGTAATGAGTAATGGAATTTGTTTAAATTACAAAATCCAATGTAATGAATAACGGAAATTGTTTACATTACAAATGTGATGAGTAATGGAAATTTGGATGGACAGATGGACGGATGGACGGATGGACGGATGGACGGATGGACGGATGGACGGATGGACGGATGGACGGATGGACGGATGGACGGATGGACGGATGGACGGATGGACGGATGGACGGATGGACGGATGGACGGATGGACGGATGGACGGATGGACGGATGGACGGATGGACGGATGGACGGATGGACGGATGGACGGATGGACGGATGGACGGATGGACGGATGGACGGATGGACGGATGGACGGATGGACGGATGGACGGATGGACGGATGGACGGATGGACGGATGGACGGATGGACGGATGGACGGATGGACGGATGGACGGATGGACGGATGGACGGATGGACGAATGGATGGATGGATGGATGGATGGATGGATGGATGGATGGATGGATGGCCTAGCTATACTACTTTAGATAGTCTTTAGACTATCTAAAGTAGTATAGCTATCTAAAGTAGTATAGTATAGTATATAGATGGATTAGGACCGGCCTAGCTATACTACTTTAGATAGTCTTTAGATTTGTGTTCTTCCCCCACCGTAAAAATGCCAAGAAAAAGTGCGGTTCTTTCCGACGAGGCGGTTGAGGTTTTAAAAAACAATGTTGGTTTTTTCAAAACGAGCGAACTGCCAGCGTGGTCTCACGAGATTTGAAAAAAAAAATGTCAGCAGCCGTGGACCGCAGATGGTCTCCCACGGCATGGCGACTCAATGTAGCGCAAAATCGAAACGATATATTGACCAAAGCTTGATCCTCCCCATTTCTGATGGAAGATACCACCTTCACGTGGTTTCTATTGAACAATTTCAACAACTACGATGAGTTAAATCTTCAGTGTGAAAATGTTGTCTTTCGGATGTTCGTCAAACTCGTCCAGCCTCTACGTCCGTCCGAATCCACAATGCAATGAACAAAAAACGATTCAGAAAAGGATCCACGCTCTCTTGCGGAAGAAATTATTCCGGCATTGAAATTTCTTATCGCATTATCTTTTTGATTTTGATCATTTACCAGTGCACATGTCTGCCTGATCCAGCGACAATTTGAAGCCGGATGTGGCTTGAAGCATCATATTGTAACACTGTTGACAATCCGCTTTCGGATTTTTGTTGGAGACGTGCCTCATCGCTGATTTTCTTGAAAATTTCTGATTTTCTTTAAAATCAGAAAAACTAATAGAGCTGAGACAACGTGGTGAAGCGGTCGATCTGTAACCTTTGGAAATACAATCACATTTGGACCTTCACCAGAGAGGTATACTAAAGTCTACATCATTTCTCACGGTACCTTTTCGTGATCGCTCATGGTAAAATTGATCAATACGACATTGTAGAGGAAGGATGTAGCTTGTAGAATACCGATTTGCTGCATCGATGTGCGGCTTGCTTTCAAGCTCGCCTCTGCCTCAACGATGGCGGCATTTTGGTATTCACTCTATTGCACATTCGCCATGTGATACTTCGTAGGTATTTCGTAGGGTAACAAAATATTCGGCATCTCGCTCTTGATCTCATCGATCACAGAGAGCATTCGGTAACGACGAAGCAGCCAAATCCTCTGTTCGCCAGGGCTTACCTGTCCACGGACGAGTTTCTCTGAAGTGGCGATTTTCTGCACATATTCAGATAGAGAACAGGAGACGAAGTGGCGCAGAGGCTCTCCCAGGCAGCTCCGAGCCCCAATCATTGACAGGCTGGAGAATTCCGGTGGCCGAATTGTACTGAGGGCATCGGTGTACAATCCTGCCCAGAGACATAAGTCCCCAGGATGTTAGTGCGCGACTCCATGTCCAGACCGATGAAGTCTTTTTTTTCGAAAGGTGCCATAATTAGAGAATCTGGATCATTTTTTTCTCCGAATCGCTCGAGCTTCTTGAAACCCAAAATCCAGAAGAGCATGTTGAGGTATTCCGTAAGCTGGGACTCAACTGCTGAGAGCTTCACGTAGCTTGCAGTATGCAATAGGGATAAAGCGTTTTCCAACGATTAAATAAAAATTAAGCTCTAAGCAACGATGAAAATTGATTAACAAACGAGCGACATGAGAAGAGTCAGCATTTTGCTGAAATTGAGGAGTTAGATGGCAAACCGTTCTCAGCTCTCGTGGCAAAACTGCTAATTTTACGTGGCTTGTGGCGCACTCTAGGGCCGAAAAGTTTTTCAACGATTAAATAAAAATTAAGCGCTAACAAAGGATAAACATGGACTAACAATCACTAACAATGGACTAATAATCGAGTAGGATGAGCAGAATCAGCATTTTGCTGAAATTGAGGAGGTACATGGGCAAAGCCGTGCTCAGCCGTCTTGACAATGCTGCCAACTTCACGTGGCTTGCAGCGTGCTATGGGAATGAAATGTTTTTTAACGATAAAATAAAAATTAAGCTCTTACAAACGATAAATATCGACTTACAATCATTCACAAATGACTAACAAACGGTTGGTTACAAAGAAAAGTTTGAATTCATTAGAAAACCATTTTCCCGCGGCTAACGTTGACATGAAATTTGTTTTTGGCATAAATAATATTAATAAAATCTAACAAACGCTGGATTTTGTCTAACAAACACTAACATCGAGTAGAATGGAAATAATCAGCATTTTGCCAACTTCACGTGACTTGCAGCGTGCTATGGGAATGAAAACGGTTTTTAACGATAAAATAAAAATTAAGCCCTCACAAACGATGAAAATCGACTAACAATCACTCACAAACGACTAAGAAACGATTGGTTACGAAGAGAAGTTCGAAATCATTAGAAAACCATTTTCCCGCGGCTAACTTTGACATGAAATTTGTTTTTCGTATAATTAAATAAATAAAGTCTAACAAACGCTGGGTTTTGTCTAACAAACACTCACAAATGACTAACAATCGAATGGCATGAAAAAAGATTCGATATTTTCATAGTCGGCGGCTAAGTTTATTGAACTACTCCACGCGCCCTAAGCGTCCAGCGTAGAGAGAAAGAGAGAGAGAGAGGGTCAGCGCCGCGAGCGAAAGCGCTAGGCAACTCAATACGTCCTAAGCAGCCCCCTGGCACTGAGCTCACTGGCTGGCCTCTCGATGACGCCAGCCGCTACGTGGCGCTGACAGTACTTCGCGCCATCCGATCAGACCCATCAAGCCGCATCAGCCGGTTAACCTATCATGGCCTACAAGGCCGGGGGGGTTCGGGCAAGGGAGTGGAGGCGCGGAAGCATGCCAGCGCCGCGCAGTGCGAACTAACTACGGCGCATAGAACGAAGAGAGGTTCCCTATAGGAAATCATAGGAGTGTCAGGGGGCTGATCCTAAGCATAGGGAATAGAGAGAAAGAGGGGGTAACCACTATCGATCGGTGATAAGCGAAGATGGAAAACATACTACACCCATGCATAGCGTCTTTTTAACATTATATAGAGCCAAATAAATCATTGAATACATTTATTTTGTTATAAAATACCAAAAATACCTGAGTCTCTATTAATTATTTCCCTGTTCGAGTCCCGAACCAATAAATTCATTTGTAATAAAATCCGACCCGTTACAATATATATGAAAACATATATTTATTGAACCGGTATGTAGGTGAATACCGGCTTTCGCATGCGCCGAATTCCGCATTTAGCCGTTTAGAAATTTCCACCGGCTATTGGTATTTTTTTGTACAACACACAATAAGGTCTTTAACGCCTTATTATTAATCTCGTTTATTTGAATCCGCTTAAACATGAATTTTCTTTCCCACACAAATGCGATTGACATTCGTGCACCGGACGTGCAGCAATTTACGGTAACATTTTTTAAATAAAATTAAATACTTCACAGCAACGATGTTGACTTCGTGGCAAGCACAATTACATGTAAGAATATTTTTATTTATTGCTTGATCATGTACGGTTAGAAAATGTATTACTCCCACTCCCCACGTACATACCAAATGATCATTATATTTTAAGGCTCAACAATAAATCGGGATTAACGCCTCCGTGACGACAGATTTTGCGCAGTCGTCTCGTTTCGTTGACGTTGACAACGTGATGACTGCGTGACGTTTTTATCTCGATTCTATTTGCTTTAAGCGTGACGTTCGGAATATTTCAAATATCTTACCTTTCTTTCGTTCGTCCTTTCGTCAACAGCACTTGTTGTTGGCGCGGTAGCACTGGAGTTCATTGTATTGCCAACGTGCTAGTTGAGATTCATTATCGATTCGAAATAGTCGTCGCTCGGTCCACTCGCTTCAGTCGACTTTGCGGTACTGACGTTCACCGGCTTTGTTTTTTATGTCAGTTTTTTCGGGCTTGATCGCAAATGCTTGGTTCCATTCGACTCGCCGCAATTCTGCATTCAATATGAAAAAATATATGACGTATTCCACGTAAATTCGAACGGCCAAAAAACCTGATCCTCCGATCTTTTCCAAAGTTGGTGATGTTTTTGTATGATATATTGTGAGAACATGGCATTTTTCCGATTTTTATCGACCCGCTAACTCAGCAAACTCGGAGATGAAATTTTAAACGCAGTAAAATTTCCAATTATCATATCGTAGAGTACGAAAAAAAACCTTAACAAAAAAAACATTTACGTGAAAACTAAAACGCGCCAATTTTTTTTGTATGTACAAAGAAATTTTATTTTTAAATTTAAATAAAATTGTTTTATGTTTAAAAAAATTCTATTTCAATTTGTAAATTTGTTTTTTCATAAACAGATACTGGACTTAGCGATTATAATTGATTTTGAACATTTTTGGAAATAAGATATTTTTTTTTTACTTGATGTGTTTGTAAGGGGCAAAGATATGTTTTGCGCAGAGTGTACTTGGCGCCCTTTTTTACACAGAATCTGTTTTTGTGGGGATTTATAAACATTCAAATTCTATGTCACAAAACTTGATGCTAACCATTTTTGTGGTGCAGCGGGATTTTTCCTTTTTGTTAGGTTTATCTGTCGAAGCATTGTCCTTTCAGGCCAACCTTTTCATCGCTTCAGCCTTTATCCACGCATCCTGCGCCGTCAACGCATTTGCCTCGCCTATCGTTCTCTTATTCTGCAAACGGAAAGGTATATCATGTGCCATTATCAATATTTTTGTTAACGCTTCATGCCAAAGGTAAAAAAACTGTGGTGTCCGCATCGGTACATCCGACAGGGATTACAGTGATAAATTATATTCAGACTAACCTCGCTGACTTTCCATGTTGCCTTCTGGCGGTATATCTCTTGGTTCTACGTGCGTGCCACCGTCTTCTCCTTTTCCAATTGAGAATTGACGGTCACTACCAGGGGGGTGTGATTCAACGTCTTTGGCTGTCTCAAGCGTTGGCCACGACCACTTTTTGCGATTTCGATTTCTTCGGTTGCCAACGTTGACGCCTCCTCCATGGTTTCTGCGCAGCGAAGAGATATAACGAGGTTGAAAAAATGTTTTCACCGTTAGCTCAATGTACCGTACCATGGGAACACATAATCCCAATCGACATTTGTTGATTGTACGGTCGTACACATGCATATCGAGCCACATGACCACTAGATGTTTGTGCGAGTTTAATATCACTTTCATAATCTACAAACTTGGTCTGAAAATTGATGAAATCTCGTGATCGTGGTTTCTCACCATTACAAGGAATGGAAATAAAAATTGCGAACTTACTTGTTAACCTCAAAACCACAGCTTTGTGTAATGATTGCGTATCGCCGTTCTCCAATGGGTATCTCAGTGTATGGGTGGAACCCAATTTTGCATCTAATATCATCTTTTCGGTACATTTTCCATACGTCACATCAGCGACGCCTGCTATTCGATACCGCAGTTCATCAATTCGGCAGGCAGTTATAACATTTTCGTAATTACGGGTGTACTTGACGACGCAAAAATGGTTTGCCATTTTTAATAATGTCGGTAAAAATGTACTAATAATCTCCTCTCACTCCTGATTTTTTTTTCACTTCTTTTATGGATACACACGGCACTTCAGTATTGCGAAACTGGTTGTACATGCAGGGCGCTTTTGTTTCTTTACCGCCATGGCGAGATCGACATCGTCGTGGACAATGGAATTTTTTCCGTCAACTTTTTTCCTCCGTGTTCGTCACATGCACAAACCTCTCCGCCACTCGTCGGCACAATAATCGCCTGTCTCTCGTTATTATTATTTATTTATCCTTCATGGACACACGGCACTGTGGTATCGCGAAACCGGTCGCATACACGGTGCGTATTTTTTTTTGCAGCAAGTCGTTTTTTTGAAATCATGACAGACACTCAAAATCGCACGGTACTCAAAATCACAGTATCGACAGTGCGTCGTAGACAATTGTTTTTTTCGCAGTGTTTGGAAGAGGCGGTGTATATTTTGTGATGTTTCCGGGACGTAGTTTTTATTATTTTTCGTAGAGGTGCCGACTTCGCTGCAGAACTCGATGGTGGGAGGCGATTAACTCGGTTTACACGAATGGTTAACTGCTTGAGACGTTTATTATAAAATTATAGACCCATAGTGTGGCAGAGAGTTTCTGATATCGACTGACTTCTCTTCCAGTGTCAGAGGGGGTTTTATAAGCGAATTCTCGGGTAGAAAAGTGTTACACCGTGAGAAGGAATTTCGGGGGAAACGCCTGGAAACTTCGAGGGAAAATGAGCACACGTGTGACTCTGGATTCTAGGAAAAGCAGCTGCGTTTGTTAGGTAGGTCCGTGGGGAGCATCCAATAAAAAGGCCATAGGAGAAGATTTGGGAAATAGTCACGAAAACGCTGCGTGGGAGAGGATTGGAATGCAGTCGACAATACATGCATCCTGAGAAAGTCAAAGGTCACGGTGCCGAGCATTTGGCAAACGATAATTCGTGGTGTAGGAGAGTCCGTGGGAAAGGAAAAGAATGCCCCTATTACACCTCCCCCCTATTTTAAGAAAAATCATGAATAGAAGTGATATGAATTTTCTCAGGCTTTGGGGCAACTGGGGCGGCGTCGATTGGAATGCTTTGCGAGGTGCACAACATTGTTTCGAATAACATTTGTCAGAGCCGCAGTGTCCTCTGGAGTATAACTTATGGTATAGTCAATATGATCTGAATTATTCTTATGGAAACAGTTATTGTAAATGTTAATACATGGTGAACAAGTAGAACGAAATATATTTCCGAACAGACCTAATAGACATCCGCATAACCCTATTCTTAAACTTATGAGCATTACTATCATGCAAATGCATGCGTATCCTAGGTACTTAAGACCAATTTCCGCAGTTTCGAAGAGGGTTTTGTTTCGACAGTGACGTCCAACTTTCTCGGCCTCGTTAGCTATATCGACTAAGGTCTGTCCTAAAGATTTTAATTGCGTCACGTCGATATATGTGTGTATATATATATATATATATATATATATATATATATATTGTGACCGGAAAATCGAGGGAGCTGGGGGAAAAGGACCGAGAGAGTCACAAAACTTCCCGTTTCCTATCCCGACAATTTGTAAAGGGCGCCAGCCGAAAATAGGCTTATCGGGACGAGAAAAGGGAACGCACTGTCCGGCCAAACTGCAGCCTCGTGGATAAGGTAGAGGGGATGGGTCAGGTGTCAATCACGCGCAGCAAGAAAAAAGTATCGTCAGGGAATTTATTCTACATTTCGTTGATAATTCCCCTCTTTCGCAAGGAACACCGGAACAAAAATATATACAATACGCACGAAATCTCGCGAGACAGTTACGTCGAGCGCACACACACCAATTCCGACCGGGGCCTACACACACACACACACACACACACACAATCTACGTCGAGCTCGTTTTGGCCTCTCCTCTCTCTCCCCTACCAGCCACACTAATATTACAAAACCGGGCCCCCGCTAATCGGTTACCCGGCCGAGCGTTAAATAAAAGAAAGATCCCGGGAAAAATGCCCCGGTCGCTACTTACATGGACGCCGGCGCTCAACAACCTCTCCCCCGCGACGAAGCCGGGAAAATCCTTACACCGGGGAAAGGGGCACCCGGTAGATGCAGTTAATATGGACGGGAGCCCGCACGAGTTCGAACCCGCACCCCGATGATAAACGGGAGGCTAGTTCTCCGTGAAGACGTCCCGACATGAGGGCAATCTCTCCCCCTTTCCCCTTGCTCAAGCCTCGCCGCAGGCCGCGGGATCACCGAGGATGACGCGTTCCAACTGTCCAAGCACTCTCTCACTCACACTTTTTACGGACTAAACGAAAGATTCGAGCCGAAGCTCGTCGCGAAACGGGATTGAGCTTCCCGCGCGCAACCACGACACGATTTCCCGACAATACGCGCTAGCTACGTGAGACGGGGTTTGATAATCGAGGATCGAGCACGCGGTCAGATATTTACGCGGATTATCGCAACGGGCAACGCGGAGCTCACCGGCAAGAATAAATGATCGCCTACGCTGGTCGTCACACGTCCTCCCGGCTCGGTACCTTGCGAGAAGCTGCCCGGCAAGCCGGCCGGCGTGCGAGACGCGTACCCCTGCCCCTCCCCGCTCCTCTCCTTTATCTCTAGCTTCGCTAGAGGGCATGAGGGCAGTCTCATGCTGATTATTTCGGGAGTTCGCCTATGATTTTAGCGCGAATTTCGAATTTCATAGCTCCCGCAACGAAGGAATAAAATCAGGGTGCTGGCCCCACGAGACTCGAATATTGGCGGGAATAAAAACCGCGACCCTTTCGATCTTCCGTGTTACACGGGATGAGAGGAACCTGGCATCGGGGCGGGGGGGGGGGGGGGAGTGGACGAAAAGTCTGCGCGTGGATCCGGCCTCAATAAATTATTCTGTCCGGATAATGTGAGAGTCGCAAACGTTGGAGTTTTCGCGGGAATATTGGCCTCCCCGATCATTCAGCCGCCTACGAGCCTCTCGCGCTTTCCCGATCCTCAGCCCGGGGCGAACGTTCTACTTCGCCGTCCGCTGCCTCAGATGTTTTCCTCCTTGACGACGCGTACTTCCTTCCGCGGGGGAAACTTCGAAATCGGGTTTACATTGTAAAAATAAAAAGAAATACAGACGGAATTAATAAACAATATGCGGCTACTCAGGACCCTACGGAATCGTGGCGGTGATGGTAGCCCCGAGCCGGAGGACGCCCTCGCTGGACACCCCAAGGGGCCCGGCGGGCCAGCGGAGTGTTACCCCAAAAAAAACACGTCACAACACCCCCTCCCCAGACATCGGCCGCCCCGGCCGAGATCTCAGCCTTGCCCGGCTATCCCGGTTAGCTATCCCGGCTATCCCGGCTACCCGGCTAACCCGAAGCCTCACACGCCTGCGAGGCTTCGGGCAGTTGGAGCACACATGGCCCCAGCCATCACAGTTCTAACAGTCCCTTGGCCCGCCTGAAACGGGAACTATTGGTTCCGTCGGATGGGAAGGCTCCGGGCTCGGAGCCTCGCTGTCGGAGTCTGACGAGACGGCGTCGAGCGACGCGGGCCGAGCATCCGGCTCAGCGGCGGGAGAGTCGGGTCACGCCTGCGCTTCGTCCGGCCTAGCAGCCATCTTTTCCTGGACTTCCGTCTCTTCCGATCTTTCGGCCAACTCTCCTTGGACCGTCCTGTAGATACTTCCACTCGCCATAGGCCGGGTCACCTCTTCCAAAGCGCGCCGTTCTAACGGCTGGCCTCTCTCTTCCTCGAGCAAATCGATCCAGGAGCGCGCTATGTGCTCCATCGCGTCCGTGATCCAGGCCGCCATCCCGTAATCTCGGCAGGTACGGGCGACGCCACCCATCTCGGCCGCGAGTCTGTGGGCCAACGCCCAACTTGGATTAACCCCGCGGAGGCGGATCTGGGATCGCTCAGAGAGCAAGGACACCATTATCCGGCCCACTACCCACTCCAACACGGTCCTCCGTGACTCTGGCCTGGTCATTAAAAGGAGAATCGGGAGATCCATACAATTTAAGATCTTCTATTGAAACTTTCGGAATTAAATTTCCTTCGGGATCCGTAAGCTCGTACACCACGGGAGACAGGACTCGACTAACTTCATACGGACCCTGATATCGTGGCGCTAATTTCGCAGCCACGTATTGCGTTGATGAGGAGAGAACGTGCAATTTCCTAAGGACGACGTCGCCTACCTTTTAGGATACGACGTTACGGTGTTTATTGTAACGTTCTGATTGTTCCCGATACGCCTCTTCGAGGCTGTAACGGAGCCTTTCGCGAAGTTCTTCCACCTGTCACATGTGGATCGACCCCTCGTCCGGGGGTAGAGGGATCATTTCCCTTCCCTTCATAATTTGACGCCGGTAAAAATTGTGTGGCAGCGGTGTTCGACCGAAATTCAAAAAGACGGGACTACATCCGATCGCGGAATGGCGCGCCGTGTTATAGGCAAAACGAAATTCCTGGAGGTGTTCGTCCCAGGCACAATGATCGTCGTTAAGGGAGGAGACGACCATGGTCTTGAGCACCCGGTTCACCCGTTCCACGGGATTAGCTTGGGGGTGATACGGAGGAGTAGTGGTATGAAAGACCCCTACGTCCTCAGCCCATGTCCTTAAACTCCCGTTAACAAGCTCAGTACCGTTATCGGTCAAGAGAACTTCAGGGGTGCCCCAACGGGACAAAACCAGCTCATCGAGCATTTCCCGTATCTTTTTCCCCGTTGCCCTTCGCAAAGGACAGCACTCAACCCATTTCTTAAATAAGTCCTGAATGACCAACACGTAGGCAAATCCGGAACGACTTGGCGGAAAGAAGCCCATGATGTCGGCTGCTACTACTAGCCACGGAGCTTCTATCACACGACGACTCATTAATCCAGGAGAAGGAGCTTGTACGACCTTAATACGTTGACACCTGTCGCGTCTACCCACGTAGCGAGTTACGTCCTTGTGCAGACGAGGCCAGAAATTCGTCGCTACTACCCGGAGGAAGGTCTTTTCTACCCCGAGGTGCCCAGACTGCGGCAGGTCATGGCTTTCTCGCAGAACCGTGAGGTGGTCGGGACGCGGGACGACTAGTTTCCATTCAGTTTCTTTCGGTATCCTGGTGATCCAACGTCGGAGATACAGTCGATCTTCCACGATTTTCCAATCGGGAAATCACTCAATCCGGGTCGATACCTCAAGCCAGCGTTTGGAATACCAATTGTCTTCCGGGAAAGGCGGTTCGTCTTCGAACATCCGCGACAGTGCGTCCGGGACATGAAGAAGAGCCCCCTTTCGATGGACGACTTCAAAGTCGTATTGCATCATCTGCAGGGCCCAACGGGCGAGTCGTCCCGCCGGGTCCCTCAGAGACTGCAACCAACGCAAACTGCCGTGGTCCGTTATAACGGTGAACCGGTAGCCTTCCAGATAACCTCTGACTTTTCGGACGGACCACAGGATGGCCAGGCACTCCAATTCCGTCACTAAATAGTTGCGCTCCGCATCCGACAAGGAAGGGCTCGCAAAGACGATCGGGTGTTCCGCCTCTCCATTTGACTGTGTAAGGACCGACTCCAACCCGGAAAGACTCGCGTCAGTTTGGAGGATAAAGGGCCCATCGAAGTCCGGCCTCGCTAATGTTGGAGAAGTCGTTAAGGCGAGCTTCAAGCGTCCCATTGCGGTTTGTTGCTCCTGCCCCCACGCCCAAGACTGATGCTTCTTTGTTAACCGGGATAGTGGCTCCGCTATGGCGGCGAAATGCGGCATGAACCTACGTTACCAGGAGGCCATACCGATGAACCTCCGTAGTTGAGTAAGGTTCTGGGGATCGGGAAAATCGCGTATCGGCGCAATATTGGCCGGGTCTACTTGTAGACCCTCCCGATTGATCAAAAATCCCAAATACCGGACCTCCGAGCAGCAAAATTCACACTTCTCGGGGTTTATCAGGAGGCCTGCACCTCGTACGCGGTCAAAGATATTCTCAAGCCAGATTAAGTGATCGTCAAAGGCCTCGGTTAACACGATGATATCGTCCAGGTAGGCAAAAGCATGGGGTTCCATTTCCGAGCCTATGAGTCGGTCCAGCAATCTCTGGAATGTGGCCCGGGCATTCGTGAGACCATAGGGCAGCCGCCTGAACTGAAACAACCCCTTACCCGGGACAGTAAAGGCGGTGATGGCGCGGGACGATGCCTCTAACAGGATTTGGTGGAACGCCTGACTTAAGTCTAACGTCGAAATATATTTCGCGGCCCGTAACTTGTCCAGGATACTGTCCATGATTGAGAGCGGGTACGCGTCTTTTTTCGTCACGCTATTAACGCGACGGAAGTCTAGACAAAAACGGTACGCGTGGTTCAGCTTCCGAATCACGACAATGGGCGTACTCCAATCGCTCTTGGAATTCTCGACAATCCCTTCCCCGAGCATTCGATCAACCTCTTGGTAAATGGCATCTCTTATTACGGGGGTCACAGGATAATAGCACTGTTTTATCGGCGCGCTACTCCCGACGTCAATCTTGTGTTCCACAAGAGACGTTCTTCCCGGTGCTTGCTTTAAAAGCAGGATTTCGGTAGACAGAAACCGTTCCAGTTGGTCTTTTTGGGTTTCGGATAGGTCAATTAGCGCTGCACATGGATCCAGCGCGTCGGGACCTTCCACAGGTTCAAACGTGTACTTCTCTTCTGAAATCTCAGAAAAATGCCATACCCTGCGGCCGTGGTCCACAACCAGTCCCAACCGCTCCAGAGAATCTAGGCCCAGTAGCAAGGGAACCGGGAGTTCGGGGAACACCCTCGCAATCAGCCTACAACTTCGACCTTTCAATTTTACGGGAAAATTTAATTTTTCGTCACAACTAATTCGGTCTCCGTTGGCAATGGTGCTCTCCCGCCCGGGTACCTTCCTACTAACGACGCCGAGTTGGGCCACCATCACAATACCTTCCGAACCAAGGAAGGTGTGCGTAGAGCCATTGTCGACCACAGCCGGGAGAGAACGATCCCATATTTCCAATATCAATAATAAAATACTCCTACTGGGACTATCCACAGTGGAATTACAAAAATCCGTCAATGGCCGACGATGTTTAGGCCTGAATATTATTTGGGCCGAAGGAGAAACCCGGGGGACGCGCAGGCCCTCATCGGCGACCCTAAGAGGAGTTTCCCGGACAACCATGAGCCTGCCGCGTGGTCACTTCCGGTTTACCACAACGGAAACAATGTACTCGCGGTGGCTCCCGGCATTCTCTTGAACGGTGTCCCGTCCCACGACAATTCCAGCAAACATCTCCCGGAGGCATTACGCCGGGGCCAGTCCCCGCAGTCGGCAACACAGCTGGTTGCTGTAGTGTATTCGGAGGACATTAATCACCTTTGTGTTTAACGTGCCGTCTCCGCCTCTCGGCATACGACACGGGCCCCGCGACCTCGGGGTCGGAGAACGCCGACCACCGCGGCTCGCATGTTCACGACACGCTTACCTCCCAGTTCGCATTGGGAGGCAGATCCCAATGCAACTATTGGTCAGGCCGAGTGACTTTCCAACACTCTGACAACTCTGCAGGTTGCCGCCCGAGCTAATACAAACGTAGCTCACACGTCGGGTGCACGTAGCTGCCCTGACCAGCATGCGGCCTAACCACCGCCACCACGAACCAACCACAATCGGCTAGTGACCGCCCCGTAGGACGGCGGGCAAACTAGCCCCCATGGTACCATTCTTGATCATTGGTCGGATCCTCGTGCGTATGATCGCTCGCACCACTTCCAATTGAGGTGTCCTTGCCCACTTCGACATTGGTCTGTCAGCGCTTCGGCCTCGCGGTATCGCTACTCATCGGGTACCCGGGCCGTCACGGGCCTTCACCTGTCCCAATATTCGGAGGACAGAAGCGTGGGCCCGTACCAGGGGGGCGCGCCTTCAGGCGCATCGGTCTCCCAGCACGGGAAGGTTCGTGCGGTAATCCGGTAACGGCCAGTCCACGGGAAACTCCGGGAGGCGGAATAACCTCCTGGTTGAACTGGACCATGGCGCGGCCCTTCGGTTGAGGGGGTCGGCAAGCCAAGTCCGGGAAGACGAACTTCTCCGGAGGGATGTGCGTCCCTTCAACCGTCTCCCGACTCCTTTCGAGCTCCGATGCGATCTCCTCTAGATCGTCCAAGGTGTGAACTACCCTGCGCAGGATAAGAATGCGGAGCCGAGGCAGGAGGTTTCGGTGGGCATAATTGAGCCGCTCTTCTTCCTCCATCCTAGGCTCGACGCGGTCGAACATGACGTGCATGCAGGTGAGACAATTGGACACAGACTCGTATTCTCCCTGACTTCTACGGGAAATCTGGTCTCGCAACGTAAACTGAAAGTTGGGGTCTCCGAACCTAACCCGTAAAGACGACACACAGTGGCCCCATGAGTGAACGGAAGGTTTCTTGTTGCGAAACCAATAAGTGGCAATTCCGCCCAAAAATGTCGGGAAGCAATTAATTAAATCGTGGTCCGAGACGGCCACCATCGCGCGACGTTCCTCAACCTGGGCAATAAAGACCTCAATGTCTTCGCCCTGGTTCCCGTTAAATTTCAGGTCCCACTTACGTAAAATTTCGTAAGTAGTGTGGGGGCCACTATGGCGACCCCCACTCCTACCCCTACTCCTCGGTAGCCGAGGTGGTGGGGATGGTCGTCCTTATCCCCCACCCCTCCCCCCTCCTCGGTATCCGAGTTGGAGGGGATGGAGTGGGGATTCCCCCACGCCCCGGCAGCGGGGTGTGGAGGGGGGATGGCCGGAGTGGAGGGTTCGCCATAGCGGCCCCTTTTTTTGCCTTATTAAAATATGTTCACAAAGTATACATTTTTATGATATGTACATGATATCGCTGTTAATTAACCATTTCAACTGATGGTTTATGAGATTATCGGTGACGCTTGTTCTGGCGCGTGCGGAGAGTTCGCCGGGAATACAGGATAGGGTGCGTTGAACGCTTTCCTGAATTTTCGTCTTCCTTTTACGAATCCGTCGTAAACGACGTGCTGTCATGCTGAATATTTCGGCTGCGATTACGCTGACAAGTGAATTTTTACACTTTGTCACGTCCTCGGTGGAGCGATGAAGCCATGCCATGTAGCCGTTTATGCGTTCCTCCAATAGCTGCAGCACGAAGAAGTCATCCTTTATGAAGGTGAAGAATGGCGCCGCATGGTGTTGTCATGTCGCGACCAAATGCGCACAATGTATTTCTTTTTCTTGCTTTCTCTTATCTTTTTGAGCCCCGGCGAAGACGCAGGGACGACGCGATTTCCCATGGAAATCGTGAACAACCACGTACGCGCGATAGAGGCATTCTCATTTTTCGACGGACATTTATATTTTTCTTTAAGCTTAGACCTACACGCCGGAAATGTAGGCTATTGATAATAAGTAAGCGTCCCGTGCTTTCCCACGCGAGAGCACAGCAGTCTTAACGACATGAAGAACAAATACACACTCGCCAGAACGAAATCCTCGAACCTAGGAAACCACCCTGTCATAAAACACCACGTGCACTCGCGGGCCTTGGTCAATAAGCCCTATCTCGAGCAATGCGTTCTCGCCGCCGACAAGGCCCCTTGTACCGCCCGGTATTTTTCCGCGCTCCAGATAAAGGAAACGCTGCTCCAATTCCTGGAAATAGGGCTACGGATATGACTCGCAGACTACGTCCTGCTCCCACTCTCCATTTTCGACCAATCACCCGAAGAGACATATATTTGATGCCCTTTCCACCAATCCCTATAGAAAATGCATCACGAAAATGCAATCCTTCCCCCATTAACGAAACCTCTCCTATTTTTCCTCTTGGCAACGAAGCGTCCGTCGGAAAGTCAGTCTCCCAACAGTTTCCATCGTGATCGGACAAAGTCTCCCAACAGTTTCCATCGTGATCGGACAAAGTCTCCAACATCTTCCATCAAATCTAGTTCGAAACGAAAAGCTGTCTCCTGACAGTATCCGACAAGTCCAAACGTTAACTCTAAAAATTAGTATATCTCCGGTATAATTGTTACAAGTTCTGTCTATACTTTGTAAAGCGCGATCACATTAACATCGATATATTGAATCGCATAAATGCCCAATTAATTCGAAGACTCGGCTCGCGATAAATACTCGTGTATTAAAGATCGTGTCTACGTGAAGAACACCAGCTCCGCTAAACCCGTAACCGAGCGTACACAACCGAGCGGTCCGACCGACCTGCGAAGGCCCGATTCGATCCTCCGTATCTCCAACCATTGTACCCACGGCGCATCGATAAATGTAAGCGAAATACTACATGTACATTTTCTGTATTATTAATTTACTCGACTTAACCAGATTGGTTAAGTCGAGTAAATTGGAGTTGGAGTTGCGCAAGCGCGAGGTGTTTTCCGCGTTCTAAGCCGCATCGGTTAAATTTGGGGAAAAGAAAATTTTTCCCATGTGTCACGCTGGCCAGGTTCTTGAGCAAAACCGGGTTATGCGTGACATTAATGGCGCCCA
Organism: Ophion slaviceki; assembly: GCA_944452715.1. Lineage (NCBI taxonomy): Eukaryota > Metazoa > Arthropoda > Insecta > Hymenoptera > Ichneumonidae > Ophion > Ophion slaviceki. Next base: position 5,181,675 of record OX101790.1, read on the forward strand.
ACGTGTCTATACGACACACCGTATTCACGACAAAAATCGAGCAGAATAACCATTGTATTCCGTCAATGGAGCTCAACGTGTCCATATGACACACATTACAAACGTTAAAAATTGTTTAAAAATTGCCAACGCATTTCATTTATGGCGACGATTAAGTATATTTGTGACATCGTATTAACGAGAAAATTGTGTTAAAAATTTGCCATTCCGAAATTTTTTTGGCGTAGCGTGTCTTCGAAACACGCAAAATTAAGGATAAGAATTGTAAAAGAAAAATAAGAAAGATCGCTTTGAAATCAGGACAAAACGTTATTTTGAAAATCGCTGGAAAAAAAAGGTATCATAAATCATTAGGAAAAATTACTAGCGAAAATTGTGCGAAAATTCGTTTTCTTTACACGGAACGAGTACCGAAATAATATTCTTCAAATATTTAAAACTGTACGTTTGAAAGGTTCGACATTTTTTTTCCGTCCTCACAGTGTCCCATCGAAATGTAGCTTCGAGCACACTTGAGCAGACCATACGAGACAAAGAGGGATAGAGTCATAAACTCGCCAGTCCTGCTAGCGGATTACGCTATACGTACACGCAGAGAAACAGAGCGCTCACGCGTAACGTAAACAAAACAGCGTCAAACGCAGACAACGACCAGCGTTATATTGGAACGAAATAAAATCACGCGAAATAATTTCTACAGCACAATTCAAAAGAAATATAACGTAACCGAACTGAAATTTAACGAACACGAATATCACTTGTAATTATTTTTCTTCAAAGAATCATTGATTAATTTATTATTCATTTTTATCAAACTATTTATTTATCCTAACATTATTAGGAAAAACATTTTTTCTTGGACAAGTGATCATTGCGTTTTCGTCCAGTTCATAAATTATTTCAAATTCATTTTTTTCGATCAACGCGAATAGTCAACGCATTCAACATGAGTGACTCCTCCGAAGCAAGTAATAAAGCGCAAAGATCCACGCGATCGAGCAACGCAATACCGACAGGCCAAACTTTAACGCGCTCACCCTCAACGTCCGAAGGGGACAATAATTCTACTGACGAGTTGAATAAGACAGCAATAAGTAGGAAGAATAATACAGAATCGAACAAAAACAGAACAGTAGGTACAATACCGAAACAATCGACAAAACAGATTAAAAAAACGAAAAACGCTGTAGACAATGACGCAGTACTAAATAAATTCCAGGAAATGGTTATGACCTTGCAATCGACCGTGCAGGAATTAATTCACACGAATTCGGAACAAACCCGGCACGAAATGAATTTATTGCACGAAAAAAATAGTAAATTGATCGAAACAGTCGAAAAATCGCAAAGTAAAATTGTAAGAGTAGTCGACGAGCGAACAAAAGATTTAGCCGACGAATTTGAGCGGAAAATAAAAACGATCGAAAGTAAAATCGCGTTGTCGGAAGTCGACGATACACAGTGGGAATACGACGAAGACCCTATTCGTAGCGCGCGGCGTAGGACGAAAAGCAACGACACAAAAACGTTAACATTACCACCACGTACACAAACTGTAACGACAACAACGTACACTTCGACCAACACTTTTTCAACGCTGACTAGGCCGACTGTAACGACAATAACACAAGCGCAATCCACGCCGGCGATCACAGCTACGTTTCAACCTAGTACGTTACAATTTAACGAGATAATCGAAACACGCGAGCGAACGAATTCACAGAATAGCACGACAACAAATCTCGAAAGAACCGAATCGCGCAGGTCTGAACAAATTCCCCGCAATGTGAATAAAATTTTCAAGTCTTGGGAATTGAAATACCCCGGAAAACTCGACGCTGATGATTTTCTCGACGAGATCGAGCGAAGAATCGCTGCGTCAGGTATAAGCGGACAAAACGCGCTTAACGTTTTACCGGAAGTATTATCAGATACCGCGTATGCGTGGTACAAAGTATTTCACAGAGACTGGGTCTCATGGAATGACTTTGCCACGAAATTTCGAGACACTTTCGGAGATTTGAAAGACGACCAGCAGCTAAATTTTAAAATACAAAAACGAGTCCAGAAACCGAAAGAAACCGCGATTGACTACGTAATAAAAATTAGCGAAATGTACAATAAATTGCAAGAAAAAGTTCCAGTAAAATATCAGTTAGACAAAATTTTTTCCGGATTAAGTTCCAAATTGATAACGCACTTCGACAGAGAAGAAGTAGATTCATACGACGCGTTAATTAAGAAAATTCGTAAATACGAAGAAAAGAATGAGCTAATGTTGCAAGCGGATAAACAACGCGACGAGTATTCGCGCTATTCACGCAACTCAAGCGGTAAACAGCGATTAAATGCGATAGGAGACGTTACGGGAGAAAATTCGGTAAAATCAGACGAATGTAATAAGCCGAAAAAACAAGGAAAAAGCGCGATAAAAAAGAAAGTTACCGAAACCGTAAGCAAGGAAGACATTTGCCTAAAACAGATAGAAAACCTTAGCAAAAGACTCTCAAAATTACAGGTAATCCGGCAAGGAAAAAATGTTAACGAGAAGGACTCTCGAAAAAAACGCAGAAATAGTTCAGGTGAAGATACCAGCGGCAAAACGCGGCGACGATCTGGCCCCGATAGTTCTCGCTCTTCCAGCGCGGCTTCATCGCTGAAGGGGGGAGAGAGGCGCCGATCGCCACCACGTAACAAGCGAAATTCAAACGACGAACGCAAACCGTATTATTCGCGAACTTATCGAAGGAATAGTAGAGAAAGAAATAGTCGTAATTCGCTACAACGACGACAGGTATAGATCGAACGAGGAAGAGTATTCATGGAGAGGTAGACGCAGCAACAGGGACTACGATAGAAATCGCGCAGTAGTTTGTTACAAATGCAAGCGTGAGGGACATTACGCGAATCGATGCGATGATCGCGCAAACTCGCCTCCCAGACGCGAAAGATTCCGCGAGGAACCGCGTAGAGCCGAGAAGAGCCCAACACCACCTCCAAAAAACGCGCAAGAAGTCAGGAACGATTAGAATCACTCCCACTTCCTGACGCGACTTCGGGTATTAATAAACGAACTAGGCAAACGATTAAGGTAAATGAGCACGATCCACAAGAAGAGAACGCCACCAGTTACAATACTGAGGAGCAAATATTGAGAACGTGTTTCGTAGCGGAAAACAGTACGCACGGTAATAACGATTCGGAAAATGACGATAGCTCGCATACAGCATCGGAGACTGAATACACCGAAGACGAAGACGATGAAGAGCCAGTCGCGGAAGTTAGAAGCGCTAGGCCGTGTCTTCAGACAATAGACGCTTTAGGTAGTGCAGGTGAAATTCAGCACGCTTTTTTCGCGCAGAATTGCTCGATGGAGATAGGAACGCGCCGTACATTTAAAGGATACGCGTCCCCCAGACCTCCGCGAGAGCGCAGTATAATCCCGGTTACAGTGAAAATCGAGGAACAGTTTTTGAAAGGAATTCTAGACACCGGAAGCGATCGCAGCTTCATGAGCGGCTACGCATATGAGCAAGTACGTGCGTCACAAAGATGCAGTCCCATTAAAGACGCAATTTCTCGCACAGTTACTACAACGGCGACAGGTATAGATCGAACGAGGAAGAGTATTCATGGAGAGGTAGACGCAGCAACAGGGACTACGATAGAAATCGCGCAGTAGTTTGTTACAAATGCAAGCGTGAGGGACATTACGCGAATCGATGCGATGATCGCGCAAACTCGCCTCCCAGACGCGAAAGATTCCGCGAGGAACCGCGTAGAGCCGAGAAGAGCCCAACACCACCTCCAAAAAACGCGCAAGAAGTCAGGAACGATTAGAATCACTCCCACTTCCTGACGCGACCTCGGGTATTAATAAACGAACTAGGCAAACGATTAAGGTAAATGAGCACGATTCACAAGAAGAGAACGCCACCAGTTACAATACTGAGGAGCAAATATTGAGAACGTGTTTCGTAGCGGAAAACAGTACGCACGGTAATAACGATTCGGAAAATGACGATAGCTCGCATACAGCATCGGAGACTGAATACACCGAAGACGAAGACGATGAAGAGCCAGTCGCGGAAGTTAGAAGCGCTAGGCCGTGTCTTCAGACAATAGACGCTTTAGGTAGTGCAGGTGAAATTCAGCACGCTTTTTTCGCGCAGAATTGCTCGATGGAGATAGGAACGCGCCGTACATTTAAAGGATACGCGTCCCCCAGACCTCCGCGAGAGCGCAGTATAATCCCGGTTACAGTGAAAATCGAGGAACAGTTTTTGAAAGGAATTGTAGACACCGGAAGCGATCGCAGCTTCATGAGCGGCTACGCATATGAGCAAGTACGTGCGTCACAAAGATGCAGTGCCATTAAAGACGCAATTTCTCGCACAGGAGTACAGCTCGCGCAGCAAGACCATGTCGCAATACCGCGCTACTCGGCGAAATTCCTTATTGACGTTTGCGACTGTTATGGAGAACATTGCTTCGCCATTTTAGACGGTCTGAGCACGCCAGTCATACTAGGCATGGACCTCATCTTGCCATGGAAAATAACGATAGATGAGAACAAAAACATTTGGAGAATTAGGGTTTCGGAAATAGAAGTACCCTTTGATTTAGCGCAAGGAAATTGCGAGATGACAAATTCGTTGCAAATCCAGCAATTATCGCCAGACGAACAGTCACGTTTGGACGAATTTTTTAACGAGAAATTTAATGTACAAGGGATTACGAACGGCACGAATGGTACGACGATGACGACTCACGTTATTGAATTGACAGACGAGACGCCAATCAGACAGAAACCATATCGGAGAAGCCCCGCCATAAACAAAATCTTAGACGAGGAGATCGCTAGATTATTAGAAAAGGGATTTATAGTACCCAGCAATAGCTCATGGTCTAGTCCTCCCGTTCTAGCGCTCAAGAAGAATGGCAAATATAGATTTTGCGTGGATTATCGGCGATTGAATCGCGTCACGAAAAAATCTGCCTACCCTTTGCGCAGGATGGACCGAATTTTAGATTCGATGGTGGACAGACTAATTATTAGCACTCTCGACCTGAGCGAAGCGTTTCACCAGATCCCGATGGACCCAGATAGCAGAGAGTATACTGCGTTTGTGGTCGAAGGTCGGGGACTGTTCGAATACGTTCGCATGCCCTACGGCCTAACGAACGCACCCGCTACGTTCCAGCGTCTTATGGATGAACTCAAAAATAAGTTCCTTGAGTACATTCGCGCGCAGAGATTGCCAGAAAGATATGCCGATCAAGTGTTCGCATACCTTGACGATTGGATAGTAATTTCAGAAACTTTCGATGAGCATATAGTGCTGTTGGATATATTGTTTAGAGTCTTTCAAGAGGCCAATTTGAAAATAAATCGGGAAAAGTCTTATTTTGCGCGACAAGAAGTCGAATTTTTGGGTTTTATTTTGAATAAGGATGGCTTGAAGCCAAATCCCGAGCGTATCAACCCGATACTCAAATACCCGCGCCCCCGTAATCGCAAAGAATTGCGCAGGTTCAACGGTTCCGTAAACTGGTACCACCGACACTTGCGTAATATTGCGAAAATTCAAGGGCCGCTGAATAAATTAGCCAGTCCTAAAGTACCATGGATCTGGACTGATGAATGCGAAGATGCGTTTAACAACGTAAAGTCTGCGCTTAAAGAAGCGGTTACTTTGGTTCCACCAAGACCGGACTTGCCGTTCTATTTGTACACGGACGCAAGTGACACTGGTCTCGGAGCCGTATTGACGCAAAAAGATTCAAACAAAGAGTACTTAATCACCTGCTTAAGTCAACTCTTACGAGGTGCGCAGTGTAATTACACTACGACCGAAAAGGAATGCTTAGCCGTGGTATACGCAGTGCGTAAACTGCGATGCTACCTAGAGGGCACGAGTTTTACAGTGATCACAGACCACTCAAGTCTGCGATGGTTACACCCGCTCAAAGACCCGATAGGAAGGCTAGCGAGGTGGGCAATGGAACTGTTGTCGCACGACCTGACGATAGAGCATCGCCAAGGTACGGCCAACGAGGCTCCAGACGCGCTTTCGCGGTTGTACGAAGATGCAGGCGATAATACGCTCCCTGCGCAAATGAACTACTTGCGGAAAAGTTCATGGTACGACACGATGATCGATTTAGTAGAATCGAACCCTACGCGACACCCCCGCTACAAAACGAAAGAAGGAAAATTATATTACTACAAGCCTGACAGAATTAAGGAAATTGTAGGAGACAATAATGCGTAGAAAGTAGTCCTGAGAGAGGACGAAGTTCTCCCAACCATTGAGAGATACCACGGTACTCCCCAATCCGCGCACCAAGGCATGAGGAAGACCTATCATATGATTTTGAAGCTCTTCTATTGGCCAGGAATGCGTGAGGATGTCCGCCGATACGTAAATAAGTGCGAGACCTGCCTAAAGTGTAAGTCAGACAATACGCCACCCCATGGGTTAATGTATCCGCGTAAAATACATGAGCCCTGGGAAACGGTTTCGATCGATATCGTAGGCCCTTTTCCGCGCTCTAAATTGGGTAAGAGCTATATTCTAGTTTGCGAGGATGTGAATACGCGATATTTAGAGTGCTTTCCCCTAGCGAAAGCTGACGGTCAGAAAATTGTAAGGTGCCTCCGCACATTGATTAATAAATGGGGAACACCTCAGGTGATAATTACAGATAACGGTACAGAATTTATCAATAGAACGGTATCAACATTTTTTGAAGAAACGGGAATCAGACAAGTTTTGACCCCGGTATATCATCCACAAGCTAATCCGGTAGAGCGCATAAACCGCAACCTGAAGGCAATGTTAGCTAGCTTGCTAGGAGAAGATCATCGGGAATGGGACGAAACTTTGGAAGAGATTCAATTCGCATATAATTCGACGGTTCATACATCGTTAGGAGTAACCCCCGCGTTTCTTAATTTTGGTCGTGAACCAAGACGCGCAGGAGAACCCTCCCTTGACACGATGGACGCAAACCAGACCAACGACAACGCTATTGATAACGACTGGACAGACCGCATGAAACGCCTAAAGAATTTACGCGAAAAGGTCGAGTCTTTTATGCTGAAAGCGCAAAAGAAACAGTGCGAACGTTACAATAGAGACCGACGGTCGAGTTTAGATTATGTGGAAATTGGAGATGTAGTTTACTACCCCAATAAAACGCTGTCAAGTGCTGCTCAAGGCTATAGTGCGAAATTAGCGCCCAGATATAGAGGCCCGGGAGTAACCACAAAAAAATTGTCACCGATAGTAGTCGTAATTAGTGATCTATCAGGTAAAGAAATCGGAAAATATCACATCAATGATTTAAAGTTAGCAAAGCGAAGCACGAGAATAGAGAGAATGCGAAATGTGTAAAATGTAAGACTTCGATCAACAGCGCAATGGACCAACGCAGCAGCATCAGCAGCGTCGGAGAGGGCGGTAACGCGGGGAACGCGGGAAACGCGCCACCATGTGGATGGGGATCGCTGGAAGATTTCCAGATGACCGACTTCCCAGTCGTCCGCTTCACCATTCCGGAGCCCGAAGATGGGGTAATCCAGAGTCCCCTAGTTCTGCGAGGGGCTACCGGCTTTGTCCTCGTACCAGCGCGAGATATTAAGGAAATTCTAAAAAATTACGAGAAACTACGCGCGCAGCAGCAGCCAGCCGCTAGCGTCGTGTCAGCCGCCTCGCAATTGTCCGCTGCTCACTTCGAGGCCGCACTCGAGCTTATGCGCGAGAGGGACGCCCTGACCGCTAGGGTCACCAAATTGGAGAAGGAGAATGAATCTCTGGTGGGGCGTCTGAAGGCTACCGACGACGAGCTTACGCGACGCGTCCAAGCTCATCATCGCAACCAGATTAAGATTGACAACTTGCTGAAGGTGAAAAAGCTCTTCACCAAAAGCGTCTCGGAGGTCTACCACGCGCAATGCGAGTTGCGCCAACCCCACCTGCGTCCGAAAGCGGTAAAAGGATGTCTGAACTGCCAAACCGAGGGGCACAGCTGGCGATCTTGCACCCGCAAGGACACGGGAGCTGTCTTCTGCCGCACCTGCAACTCCGAAGGGTTCACGGATGAAGACTGTCCGTGGCCGCACTACCGGGAGTTCGTCAACGACGTCATTCCGCTGATTGTGCGTTGCAAGACGTTCCGGCGCCTCCTAACGGAACCCGACCCAGCCTGTGGTCCGTGTCGTAAGCGCATCATCGACGAAGCCGTCACCAAGCGCTTATAGCTAGCCATCGAGAACGAGGAGCGCCAGAACAAAGCCCAGTCCACAGCAGTTTCGGCCTCAGTGGTCGATGCGTACCTGGAAGTGGTACGTCGCCAGCACGAGAGGAGCCTGGCACGAGACAAATGCGTCATCCTTGAAGACGTCAGCTCTGATGCTAGCGCCATTCACGCTGTAGCGCCAGAGGAGAGGACAAGAGCGCCGTCCAACGCCGGATCCGTCACAGACAATGCCACGCCAGGCACTAGCGTAAGCTGCGTTATTCTGCCGGTCGAGCACGAAGACGCACCGTCCAGCGTCGGCACCAGCGCCGATGATGACATCGAGGAAGACTCCGCCTAAGAGGCCACGCATCGCGCGATACTCGACGCGCCGTAAACTTTTTTTTTATTTTTATATCGCCGCTTTCCATTTTTGATACAGCATATAGAGGAATTACCTTATGCAGAAAAAAAGGCTCGACTTAGGACTAAGTCCATTTTCTTACTGTGCCAAATTAGGCCAGATTCGTTGCTAATTCGATTTCGTACCGCGCCAAAATAGGCCGGACTAGAAGATTTGATTTTGTTACGTCAAAAGGGCCAATCGCATGTTAAAGCGAATTTCTTTTTTTGTGTGAGTCGATTATGATTTTAAAATTTTATTTTTCTTTCATGTAGAACGACCCTCAGCGTTTGCGCATTTTAAGTTGAGGGAGAATAAATGTTCACGTGTGTTATCCAATAATTACGGTAGTTAATTCAATTTGCTCACAACCAGCTCCCCATCCAATCATAGCGATCCCAATTAATCGAGTACACGTTAGGAGAAACTAACAGTTGGTGGAGGTAACCGAGAAGTAACGGAACCCAGATCGGTGGTGGCGGTGTGAGTAGACCAAGGTAACGCCAAGATGTTTATTGTCAATCACTAACGCACGTCTCACCACGACCAGAACTCAACATGCGGGCACGATATTAGGCTCCATGTAAAAGGCTTTCAAACTTTACCTCAAAACTGGCAAGCAGCGGTTTAGAAGGGGGGAATGTGGCGTCCCGCCGCTCTCTTTTGCGTACAACGCGCTGCTTCGCCGTTTTAGTAGCAAAAAGCCCCAGAGTATGGTCCTGGCTAGACAGTTGCGAATTTCTCGCCCTGTCTAATCATGATTTTTGTTTACGCTTTTCATGTGGGACGAGCCACACGATTTGAATAATCGCGCCTCGCTATGCGCGAAGGGTCAGTACTAATGCGCGGAGAAGCGCTAGGCCGCGGTCCTAGGCGCACGCAGTTCACGCACTCCGTTGACCCCACTTATCGATTATGGATTTTCCCCTCGCCTGCGATCGATACGGAAGGATCGGAACAAGGGATCCAGAGCTTCTTCCGCCAGCCCTTGAGCGAGACAGACGTCAGAGTTTTTCCCGAGTCGATAGCGTAATATCGATTGCAATCCGATTCCAAGTCCTCAGTTGAGATTATTTAGAGGCATTTACGCGCTTTGAGCTTATATCGAGTCAATCAGTACCAGCGGAATAGCTGAGTCTTTTGTAATAGCGCTTCCGTCGGAAGAGGTCAGATTGTGCGCAGTAGCGCGACCCTAGACGCCGACGAGGATCCGAATTAGTTTAGTTTTGTTCGCGCAGAGACGCATTAAATATTTTATATAAAAAGTACGCAAGTGTGCGAGTATTCATTCGTCCCAAACCGAGGACGATCCTGGGAGAGATTCCACGAGCCTAGATCCGAGACTCAGGCCGAGAGCGTGCGAGAAAGAGACAGAAGGAGGACGTGCAAGCCACGAGATCGAAGCGCATCGTAAAGGTAAGTTTGAAAGCCTTATCCAGTCCGGGATACTTCTGTGAAACGCCCTGTACGGTGCTCGCATGTTTGTGGTTGGGTGACGGTTCCCCTGGCTTCGAGTTGCGCAAGCGCGAGGTGTTTTCCGCGTTCTAAGCCGCATCGGTTAAATTTGGGGAAAATAAAATTTTTCCCATGTGTCACGCTGGCCAGGTTCTTGAGCAAAACCGGGTTATGCGTGACAGTGTATACGCCGGTGATTGCCTGGTGACAAACATCCACGGAAGAGCTCATTTGAAGGTTTATAATACCACAAATGATGCTGTAAAATTGATCGTGCCAGTAGTAGAACTGCAGGAATTCGACACTATCGAAGACCTGTCAGGGAACAATCCAAGTCCAAACTGCATGACAATTTTTAATTCTCGTTCGATCCCTCGTGACCCTCTGATTCAGAGCGTAGATTGCACGACAACTACGCTAATCCAGAGCCCAAAAGAGGCCAATTCAAAAGTTTCAACAAAAAATGTCGAACCAAAATCCTGGCATCATTCCGAAGAGGGTGATGATCAAGAAAAACTAAATAAAAAATTCTGTAGCGAGGAAAGAACGAGAATCAAGATCAATCAAAATCCAAAAATCGATTCAATTCAAGGCCAAGGATCAAAAACAACAAAAAATAAAAATGCGAAAAACGCGAAAATAAAATCGAACGAAAACTCAAAAAACGAAATGAATTTAATTAAAAGTCAAAAATCGAATTCAAATGTCAATTCTGTCTCCGCCTCTGAACCAATATCGCATAAGGCCAAAAATAATTCGGAGCGTTCAGAAATAATAAAAAGCCTCTTGTGACTTGATCACCTCGCCAAGGAAGAGTCAGATCACGTCGATAAAATTATTAAAGAATACTCAGATCGATTTCACATAAAGGGAGAACCATTGGAGTCGACACGTGTGCTTCGACACAAGATCCCTACGGTCGACGACCTGCCGGTAAACGCCAAGCAGTATAGGTTTCCTCAAGCCCTTAAGGGCGAAGTCCAGCGTCAGGTAGACGAGCTACTGAACTCGAGGATTATCGACCATTCTCAATCCCCAATATTATTTGGTATTTTGGATATTTTAGACCAATTAGGGTGCGCAAATTACTTCTCGGTCTTTGACCTGGCATCCGGGTTCCATCAGATTGAAATGAACCCTGAAGACAAATCGAAAACCGCCTTCTCTACTCCATATGGTCACTACGAATTTTCAAGAATGCCTTTCGGGCTTAAAAATGCCCCGGCGACTTTCCAGCGCTTAATGGATATCGTATTGAGTGGACTCCAGGGAGTATCCCTCTTCGTCTATCTCGACGATATCGTGATATATGCCAAGGATCTAGAGGAGCATGGTAAAAAGATTCAGGAACTGATGGAACGATTACGTAAAGCTAATCTCCAGTTGCAACCGGACAAATGCAAATTCCTCAGACCAGAAGTCAATTACCTAGGACATATAATCGGTAAGGACGGACTGAAGCCAGATCCGAACAAACTATCGGCAGTCAAGGATTTTCCAATACCCAAAAACGTTAAAAATATTCGGCAATTTCTGGGCTTAACGGGATATTACCGTAGGTTCATTAAAGATTTCTCAAAAATCGCAAAACCGCTAACTCGCCTTCTAGAAGACAAAACCGATTTCGAATGGACGGACGAAACGCAAAGAGCTTTCGACATTCTTAAAAATAAACTTTGCGAAGCTCCTATTCTACAATACCCCGATTTCGAAAAACCGTTCATCATCACAACAGACGCTTCCGGCTTCGCCTTAGGCGGAGTCTATCACAAGGTGAAATAGGTAAAGACAAACCGATAGCCTATACATCATGCGTATTAAGAGGGGCATCCCTTCGGTACGACACCTACGAAAAAGAGGCAATGGCTATCATTCACAGCGTAAAAGCGTTCCGAGCCTATATATGTGGTAGGAAATTCACTCTCGTCACCGATCACAAGCCTTTGGTTTGGTTCAAAACGGCCAAAGACGCGAATGCACGCGTCCTAAAATGGCGACTTAAACGCTCAGAATACGACTACGACGTCGTGTACAAACCTGGTACTTTGAATTCAAACGCTGACGCATTGTCGCGTAATCCAATTGAAAAATTGGAAGAAGCCGAAATCGTTACTCACTGCAAACAAAGACAAATAAGAAATTCAGTAAACGCGTTACTAGAAATAAACCGTCTATCGAAAGAATCCGGTAGTAGCGAAGAGGAAGGTGGAAGCCCCATAAGGTTCACAACTCAGGTAGATGTCCACCCCATCCCTCAGGAAAAAAAAATAAACGTTGTCACTCGCTCTCAAGCGAAGAACGACGCAACGACAAATACAAAAGAAACTGCACGAGAACAAAAATCATTTGGTGACGATACACCGGCAAGAACCGATGCACCCTCACCAAAAGGGACAGATATGCGTACCGAACCCCCGCACCTTACTCGCCGAAACCGTAAGGTCGTAAACTACGAGGAAAGTAGTGGCGATGAAACAGAAGCCGAGGTTATAAGACCCGCACGTGTTAGGCGCCCCAAGAAGGTTATCGACCGAAAAACAGCTGAGGGCCCTAGCCAGCGCAAAGCATCCCGTATTTCTAATTCCCAAATTCCCTCTGATTCTAATTCCAATGATCCGACAGATTCTAACTCCGATTCGGTTGACTCGCAATCCTCCGAAGATGAGATACCTTTGACTCACGGAACAAAGGTACCTGAATTTCAAATTGCTAATTGTGTCACGACGAAGGAATTGTTTCATTTCCGAAACGACCACTTAGTCTATTTTGTTGATTCAGCTGGTAAACCATGCGACTCTGGAGCACAAAAATTATTGGAATTGAACAAACTTCCCCTCTAGAAAGATTTGACAGTAGGCCAAGCCTACAGTAAGAAGGTTGGGAAAAAATATCGCATTGCATTAGTTATCAAAGGCGAGAATTTCGGATCGTTATCTTTCATATTAGAGGACATTAAAGAAAGCGTAAAAGAGTTGAGAGACCTCTGCGAAATTCTCAAACTCGAATCGTGGAGCATTTGTCATACAAATCACGTCGAACACATAGTATGGACTGACGTCATGAATATCATAAAAGAAACATTCACAAACAGCCAAGTAAAAATAATAATTTGCTTAGGAACTCTACGCTACGTGCCAATTGAAAAACGAGATTCGATCTTTTACGAAATGCATAAGTCCCCAATTGGAGGACACAAGGGTGTCTCAAAAACATACAATAGAATTAAACGCGAATATTTCTGGGAAGACTTGAAATCAGATATCCAAAGAAGAATCCAACAATGCTTAGAGTGTCAACTAAAAAAATTAGTCAGAGTCAAAACAAAACAACCAATGATAATAACGGACACTCCGGGCACAGTCTTTGAAAAAATTTCAATGGATATAGTAGGTCCAATGCAACGTACCTCGAATCAGAACGAGTACATTCTCACTATTCAAGATCACCTCTCGAAGTATTGTGTCGCGATTCCACTCCCAAATGCACTAGCGACAACGGTTGCCGATGCATTTATAAAGAAATTTATATGCGTTTTTGGTGCACCCAAGTCGCACCGATTGGTCGCAAAACGATTTCGTATCAAGCGATGTCGAACGACCGCGTTTCATCCTCAATCCAATGGATCCCTCGAGAGATCTCATCATGTACTGGCTGAGTTTTTGAAACAATATACGGATAAAGACAATGAATGGGATCAATGGTTAGAATTGGCAACGCTCTCGTATAACACAAGTGTTCATGAAAGTACGAAATATACTCCGTACGAAATAGTCTTTGGCAAATTAGCGAGAGTTCCATCAAGCGAACCACTTCGAGAATCCGATCAGCTACTCACTTATCGGGGGTATTTAATTGAATTAATCACGAGAATAAACAGAATCAGAAACCTCGCCTATGAAAATCTAGTCTCGTCCAAACATCGTTCAAAGAAATATTACGATAAGAACGCTAATCCCAAGAGTTTCAAGGTAGGAGATTTCGTCTACCTCCAAAAGGGTCCTAAACCAGGTAAACTCGGAGACCATTATACTGGACCACATAAGGTTCTAGAAAAACTGGACAAGGGTAACGTAAAAATCCAATATAATAACAAAACACGAATAGTGCATGAAAACCGATTGCGATACTCACACATTAACACCGAAACCAAAAACAAAAACAAAAACAAACCACCAAGAGACGACGAATCCGATTTTAATCCTAATTAAATGAATAACCACAACAATTACACTGTTTTTTTCAGATGGCTGTTACCAAACCATTCAGAAACATCAACGGGTATAACTTTTATGGAATTCCAAAAACAAATTCGAAATTCCAAAAACAAATTCAAATTTCCAAAAACAACAACGCTGTCTATTGAGAATTATCCAAACTAATTTACAAGATATTCGCCCAATGTTAACTCTACATTTGTATCTGACGAGCGACACATCCAGAAACAAATTCAAACGCTATACCTATACGCTATACGCTATATACTTATTCAATAATGTAATCGAGAATGTTAAATTCTCTAAAATAGTTTATCTCCTGCGATACAAGCACTAGACGAATTTACATATGGTTTAATGAAAGCTCCAAGCCATATGGCGATACTAGCTAGCGAAGTGGTACACGTTATTAAATCTATACCGATAGAAGTAAACCTGATCAGGTTAAAAGAATGTTAAAAGTGTGTTAAAAGAAGGCTAAAGGAACATTAAAAGAATGTTAAAAGAATATTACGATCAACCTGTCACTCGTGGGAACGAAAAATATCTCCTTACTCCTCGAACTCATAAATTACCGAAAGAAAATTTCAAACAACCTGTAATTCCTTACTTCCTCCATATTACCTTTACGGAGATATCTGGTACAAGTTCATGGCTGCTCCTGACGAAGCCATACTACCTGCAATCATGAAGCCGACGACGAAGTCTACTTGGCGATACACCAACCCAGAACTACCATGTGGGATCTATTCCGCAGAAGACATCGACAACGTACGAAAACACATCATGTTTCCTGTAGAGCAGCCCGCTGCCATAAACAATATGGCACGGGGCATCAGTGGTCAAAACACTGTCAACCAAGCGGACTCCATCTGGAATCGCACGTGGGAAAAATTCTCTCAATTCGGTACAGCAAACGCTGGTGTCACCCGAATGTTCGATCAAGCACGCTTCTCTCAGATACGGTGATTCATACGTACAGCCTATGGACTGTCTACGGCTGGTCGGTCTACCTCGTCGGTGCAGTATGGGACTCGGTTACGCACCTCCTGATGCACCTGGCTAAACGACCTAAGAAGATAACGTCAACGGGGGAACTGGTCAAGAACTTCATAACCTCGTCACAGCTCCTTCAATCGAACCAAAGGATCAAGTCAAGACCAACGCTGCAACCCATGATCTCTACATTAACATCTCCGATCGTTCAAGGTACGATCAACGTCCTAAAACACGTTCCTTCCCTTTGAGTTCGCACGAGAAGACATTCGAGTATCAAAACGACCATTTTAGTCATGCCTAATAACGTTTTTCTCTATCCTCATTATTATTGCTCTTCTAACCTTGTCAAGTAAGATAAGTTGAAATGAGTAAATAAGCATTTATTCGTAAGGAAAAAGAAAGGAGAAAACGCGTAAATATACATCTTACAGTGAAGTAAAAAACATATATACATAATGTTAAAAAAAGAAACAAAAAAATCTCGTACGTAAGTCTTTTAAAAAGAAGCACACACGCTTTCTTATAAGGTGATAATCAAATTCATGCGTCCCTCCTAAGCGTAAGATAACTATAAGTAACAACGTCATATTAGATACCAATCCTCGCATACATTTAAGTCAAATTGTCAGTCGATCAATGACAATGCCAATTCATACTATCGTGCCACTATTTTTTAGATCGCAACCCCAAACGAACCTGATCGAGCGAGACGCTCAATCCTAAAGGGGGGAGGTGTCACGTCGCGACCAAATGCGTACAATGTATTTCTTTTTCTTGCTTTCTCTTATCTTTTTGAGCCCCGACGAAGACGCAGGGACGACGCGATTTCCAATGGAAATCGTGAACGACCACGTACGCGCGATAGAGGCATTCTCATTTTTCGACGGACATTTATATTTTTCTTTAAGCTTAGACCTACACGCCGGAAATGTAGGCTATTGATAATAAGTAAGCGTCCCGTGCTTTTCCACGCGAGTGCACAGCAGTCTTAACGACATGAAGAACAAATACACACTCGCCAGAACGAAATCCTCGAACCTAGGAAACCACTCTGTCATAAAACACCACGTGCACTCGCGGGCCTTGGTCAACAAGCCCTATCTCGAGCAATGCGTTCTCGCCGCCGACAAGGCCCCTTGTACCGCCCGGTATTTTTCCGCGCTCCAGATAAAGGAAACGCTGCTCCAATTCCTGGAAATAGGGCTACGGATATGACTCGCAGACTACGTCCTGCTCCCACTCTCCATTTTCGACCAATCACCCGAAGAGATATATTTGATGCCCTTTCCACCAATCTCTATAGAAAATGCATCACGAAAATGCACTCCTTCCCCCATTAACGAAACCTCTCCTATTTTTCCTCTTGGCAACGAAGTGTCCGTCGGAAAGTCAGTCTCCCAACAGTTTCCATCGTGATCGGACAAAGTCTCCCAACAGTTTCCATCGTGATCGGACAAAGTCTCCAACATCTTCCATCAAATCTAGTTCGAAACGAAAAGCTGTCTCCTGACAGTATCCGACAAGTCCAAACGTTAACTCTAAAAATTAGTATATCTCCGGTATAATTGTTACAAGTTCTGTCTATACTTTGTAAAGCGCGATCACATTAACATCGATACATTGAATCGCATAAATGCCCAATTAATTCGAAGACTCGGCTCGCGATAAATACTCGTGTATTAAAGATCGTGTCTACGTGAAGAACACCAGCTCCGCTAAACCCGTAACCGAGCGTACACAACCGAGCGGTCCGGCCGACCTGCGAAGGCCCGATTCGATCCTCCGTATCTCCAACCATTGTACCCACGGCGCATCGATAAATGTAAGCGAAATACTACATGTACATTTTCTGTATTATTAATTTACTCGACTTAACCAGATTGGTTAATTCCAATAAACCCCGAGTCGATAGAATTTGAGTGTCCAATTATTCCTCAATCGGATAATCGCGTCATCCCATTTTTACCCAAGCACTACCCCTTTTTACCCTCATCCCGAGCTATTGCGCTAGGCGTAGGCTACAAAGCGGGAAACGTAAAAGAAAATATATGCCCTCGTCCCCTCAGGACGTGACAGTGTATAGCGTTTGCTCCGTAGCCGTTGCAGTTTTGGATAGTTACGGTGGGCCGGTTGAGATGTTCACCGTATTCTAAATTGTAACTATCGCAGGAAACCACAGTGTGGACCGTAGGAGTGTTTCCCTCGCCGTTGAGATACGCTGTGATCGTAAAGAGACGTTCGCGAAAATCCAACCACGACGGAGTATTTAGCGTTGTCCAGCCGTTGCTGTCGCATGTGAAACGCATGACGGGGTGTAATTGATTAGCACCGATAACTTCAATACCCAACCGCACACTTTTTGTCAAGCAATTGTTGAGATTATGGGATATTTGTAGTAGCAGCGGGCATGGTTTATAGCAGCGATTATCGGAAGCCTGGCTTGCCATGGCTGCTCTGGGTAGACTGAGACACGCAAGTGAGATGTCATTGTCTTTCGCGGAAACTGCAGACGCTGCACTATTCGGCGGCTGGCTTCAATTCCAGACTGTTAAAATCGTCCCCGAAGAACTCCATGAGAAGATTATTCTCGCGCGCAGCCGTTACCATCTGCTGGAACAGCGTTTCGTTTTCCAGAACTTTGGTGAATCTGGATGGTAGAAAGCACGTGAACTCTTTGTCCACGTCAATAATGATTCGGGGCCCGAAGCGTGTTTTTACTGGCCGTACATCAGAAATCTTGTAGTCGGTTTTTAGCGAAAGCTCCGACAGTTTTTTCGTCGGCAGGAAGTCCGACAACTTTCCGATCTTGTTGATTTGGGAGAAGTCCCTCGCTGATATTGAGATTGTTAATTTCACGGGTTAAAACTTGCAACGCTGTTCTTCTCTGGATGAGTGTTTGAAGAGCAGCTAAGTTTTGCAAGAATGCTTCAACGCGTACTTTTAACTCGTACCGCTTCCTCTCCATATGCTTCTGCTGTTGCCGCCCGAGAAGAATTAACAATGCGGAACGACTGATCCCTTATAGCTCTGCTACACCCACCCACCCACCATACCCGCAGCTTCCCCCACCGCGTTTCGCCAAGAGTCGCGCAAAACAAAATGGCTGATGTCGAAGAGTACCAGGCGGAACCTCTAGCAAAATTGTTGACGATGTCGTTGCTATGCGCCGCTGAATAAAGTTCGAGACACAGAGAAATATTTCTAGTGTCATCATTTTATTGAACGGTTAGCGATTACGGGAGCAGCAGCCCTGTACACAATGTAAACTTTTATGATTGAAGGAATTGCTG
Organism: Ophion slaviceki; assembly: GCA_944452715.1. Lineage (NCBI taxonomy): Eukaryota > Metazoa > Arthropoda > Insecta > Hymenoptera > Ichneumonidae > Ophion > Ophion slaviceki. The sequence goes on from OX101790.1 coordinate 5,200,280, forward strand.
CCTCCTGTGGGCAGACCCTTATTGAACATTTTACGCGTAGCTTTATTCTGCTTACGGGTAAATGTCTTGTAGTAATCGCCAACTATTTTATCGTTGCGTGATAGATCATTTGAAAATATGCTTATAAACTTATGCATACCGAAGCCAGTACACATATAATGAAGAAACATAATGCAATACTGTCCACAGCACTGCGAATCCGCAGCTTGAAGCTGATCAGTGCTGAATCGGAAGAGTTTACAGTTTCCTCGGAGTCGACGGAGATGCTGCGGGATGATTGGTGGTAGTCCGTAGCTGTCGAAATACCATCCACGTCCGTCACGATCGACATACATGGCGATCCAGTGGGTACCGGGCTGTTTATATCCATCAGTATTCGCGACAATAACCGTTCGTTTTGTCCAAACTTTTGGTATGCGATCTGCGGGGTATACACCAACAGCGTGCTTTTTTATATCACGTAGAGAGTCGAGGATTTGAAGGCTGATCATAGCAGGACTCGCCGCAGGGCAAGCCAATCGATAACGCTGTTGTTGTCCTATATTCCCATAGCGACTCGCGACGTTCACCCTGACAGAGCAGCGTTTTAATCCTCATCACATTATCCAGGGCACACTTATACGATTGATTTTTCCGTATCGCGGCGTGATATGAGCAATGTGTACCGGCCCCCGGAAGATGCTGAAATGAGATATTATCCTCGTCCTCCTCCAAATTTATAATACAGTAGCTGGTGAGTTGCGCTAAATAGGATGATTTAGCGACACCTCGTACAAATATCCGCGTAGAATCGATAGCGATTGCCCTCAAAATTCTCTCAACACAGCGTAATGGTGTATGACCCTCGAACCATTTTATACCGTGATGCTCCCGCGTCACCCGCTTGTTTGTTCTATTCACATCCGACGGTAATTGTCTGTATGTGTGAGGTGGAGCGACAATCCAATGATCGTGCCACGATAAATCGATTGATGCAACAGCCACTTCTTTCGGTATAAAGTTGTAGTGCTTATCCGTTAAGTCTTGCATGTCTATCGCGATACTCATGATGGTTCTGCTGTGAGCGCTCTGCTCGAACTGGAGAGCTCAACCGCTGAAATCTACAATAACTTGCCGGGAAGCATCAATCTCCACCACGTTATCATATTCCGCATACACGACATAATTTACCGTTGAAGTTATTGCCTCGCCGAAGCGTACCTCGAGCCTCACGCTACCGAAATTCACCAAATTCCAATGATTGTTACTGTTCGCCGAAAGATCGGGCGTTAGATCAAACGCAAAAAGACAATAGCCCCAGGGATACGCTGTGCGAGTAATTGAATTACCCTGATTGAGAAAGTGAATGCCAGTCCCTGAGAATAATGTATGATACGCATCCACATGTAGATGCGTGTCGTCAAAGTTAGGTTGGAGTGCTTTCGATGGTATCTGCACACCGTCAGCATATAACGCGAGATAATTAATTTTATAATTCTGAAAGTTAAACGGATTCAACGCGCGGTTACCGTTGAATGCTTTATTATCGACAAACCCTATAATTATGCGCTTCGGCAGTTGGCCCAGTATAACATTGTCCAGAGTATCGCCGTGCACTCCTGCATGCATCGATATAGACTTAACCTCGACATGTGTCAAAGGATATTTTGCTGTAGATTTTGATAATGCTCGCGCGTGAGCTAAAAGTATACCAGGGGCAATTTTAGCGCGGCGTACGACAAGCGATGCCTCGGTAATATGCATGCTGAAATCTTTCGAGGAAGTCATAAGACAGAATGCGTCGCTGGTACGTACAAGACGTAATCGCATTTCCACGCCGTTTATAAGAAATTGCTCTTGATTGAAAATATCGCAATGGAGGTGGCCGTCGATATCGATCTCATTGCGCCCATTGAGGCCCATTCGACAATTAGCAAGGCCTGCATTAGCTTCTGCTACATCGTCCATTTTACCGGCCGTATCATTGTACCACAGGCAACTTGAAAGATGAGAGCTTTTCGCACCCTGCCCATAATTCAATAAGTTTTCAACGTATGCCCTGTATGCATAAGCATTATTGGGCGGAGATACGAGCTTCTGATTGAGAAATACATCGACTTGATTGAACAGCGAATGAAGTAAATTATTGACGGGACCCACTCTAATGGTAGGGTCGGGTTTCACTGCACTCGAGCGTATTTGGGAACGTATGCTTAGCATAGTATGAGCAAGATCGATGTATTCGTCACCTTGACCAGGTACCACAAATTCTATTGGTGAATCATCCGTCAGAGATGAGATCGGTTTATAGTGCAGCCATTGCGTTCCCTCGATGGATGTTTGAGTCGGTGGTAGCGAGAATAGTTCCAACTCAGACTTCAAACACTCACACGAATGGGCATGTAAGAACGCCATTTGCACGAGAAGATATCTGATACGGTCCTAGCTCGCGAGTTCTTCTTCTTCTTCTTCTTCGGCGTTCTCTTTCTAGCTGTTCTCTTCTTTTTTAACACAATTTGTACGTTTTTTCTTCAACGCGGCGGTTTTCTTTTTTAGGCCGATGCTACGCGCGCTGTAGCTACTGAGCCAATGCGCAAGCTTGTGATTTTTCGAGGCCTTATATCCTGAGCCCTGCATAAGACTATTGAGTTTTTCCTCAGCTTTTCGCTTCAAACTCACACCCGATTCGCGCAAACGCGATTTGAAGGCTTCCCTAGGCTGAATTCCTGCATCCATTATATCGCTCGCCACATTAAGGCCTGACTGTATAGCCTCTTTACCGACAGCTCGTTTTAAGAGAGGTAAAATGCGACGGAAAAGGCCGCCAAGGAAACTGCCAATACCGTGACCCCGCTGGTTCGGCGACCCTATATATACTTGGCTAATTCGTCCGTACCCTGTTCTACCTCCTCCCACTTGTGCGTCAAAGTACGCATCGTAGTAATTCATGTTGCTCTCTCTCTTTTTCTCTACCACAACTAAGCTCGGCGTTTGAACTGGAGTGTCACGGTTAGCGTTGCACCCTCGAATGGCATCCAATGCCCGAATTCATCTCTTATATCGATATCTACCGTTTGAAAGCTGGTACATAGAAGAGGTATGTACCGCGGTGGCGAAAAACTTTTGATTTTCACAGAGCCGTAGTTATAATTATTATCAATGTCAAAGGGAACGATACGTAAAAATGGCGCATGTACATCACCGGTCATGTAGGACTCGCAAATATCCGTATAAACAAACAACATATTGGGTATACCGTTCATGAGGCTAGCCGGCTGCGGCGCAATATACTGATTCGTTACCACAAGACCCGCGCTATGAGTGAAGCCTAAAATTTTGTTAATTATGGGGGAACAGAGGAAAGCGTGTTCTAGATTTTTGCACTCGGTGCAGACATGCTCTACCGAAACATAGCCGTTAAGAGTATGCTGGAATTTCAAATGTCCTGCGATACATTGAATTGCGTTAATTACTTCGAGTAGCGTGGAGACGCTACGGTATACTCCAGATGGTACGCAAGCACGCTCGTTTTTAAATCGACATTGGCCTCAACGCCCGGGGTCACTGCGTTCGTCACTAAACTGATAAAGTTTTTTTCACCTTCAGGCGGCACGTGTAGAACAGTCATCGGCATGTGTATTTCGGCTAAAAAAACGCCCCATTTACCGCGTAAATTTACACTTTGTGGCAAGTGTGTGGTATATTGCGTCGTCCGGTTATTAGGGTAGTACTTCATGCTGCTATTGCTAGGTAGCACTACAAAAAATTCGGTATCACTCATCGCGCCTACTTTTTCTTTCCCCGCCTTTGGACTCTAGATAACTCGGGTTCATAAAAAATGTCGTCAATCTCCTCGCCGTTGAGATCATGCAGAATGTACACGATAGGTCGGCTACTCACGGATATGCGATGCATCTTAAACAGCTCGCTGCTCCAGCCGCTCTCGTATCCTTTAGCAAAGGCAGCCTTCGCGCTAGTGATGCGGACAATATCACCCAGCTTATATTTAGGAGGCGACCGCTGTACAGGATGCTGTTGTTTGTATCGCCGTATTAGATTATCGTGCGCTTTGGCAGATGTAAGCAACGTCACAGATGCAGGTATCATTCTAATGCCGCTATGTATAGTACGATTGTATGCGGAGACTATATTCTGCAAAACGTCGATGTAACGTTTTTGGTGCGAATACGTGAGGTATCGCCACATTCTTTCTTTCAACGTTCGATTGAAGCGCTCTACAACAGCTGCTTTTACGTCAGGGTTGCGGCTCGCCCGAAACTGAATATTATGTTTCTGTAAGAAAGTCTGAAAAACTGACCCTGTAAATTCCCGACCCTTGTCCGATTGTAGGCAAACGGGAGATCGGCCGTTTGTGTGTTTTAACGAGAGTATACGAACCAGAGCGTTAGCCACTGTTAAAGCAGCCTTGTCGTACACTGGCTCAACCCACACGTACTTACTGAGCACATCTATGACCACAAGAAGATAGGTATAGTTATCGTTATAACTTTTGAGTGAACGAAGGTCTACAAGATCAGCCTCTCAAACATCGTCAATGTTCTGCACATTGTAGATGCGCCGGGGAAGTCGCCGGCGTATCGCTCTATGCTTGGTGAAAGCATCCTGTGCTTCGAGCCACTGTATCGTTTTTTCTGGGGAGATTTTCTTTTTACGACTTACGCGTAACAGTTTAGTACCACCGGAAAAAGACGCCTCATGTGAAAGATCAAAGTAAATTTTTTCAAGTGTTTTCATACTGACTGTTTGAGAGAGGACCAGGTGAGCCGCCTTCTCTTACCACGCCCGCTCTGTGCGGCTAATTTGTTGCTCTCGCTACCACTGTAGAACTCGGAATGACTGGTATCGGTAATGTCCTCGTCGTCACCGTCGTCGTCAGCGTCGGTGGTGCTGTTACCGTGAGGCGAGCGTAATGTTGAATTAGCTTGCGTTTCCAGCCACAGTTCGTCGTTTCCCACAAATTCGCGAGGTGCCTGTATAGCCCTTAAAAAATTTGCAAAGACTCTACGGCCCCTCGGTTTGGCCATCTTTCTCGCACGCATTGCGTCATTCACAAGATCAACAATGTTTGAATCCTTGATTGTTTCTCCATTGACAGAAACCACACCGGCTGCATCCCAAGAAAAATCTGAGGACGGCGCATCATGTAGTCGTCGCAATAAGAGTTTCGCTTTATTGCGGAATTTCGCAGGTACACTCTCAACGATAATGGAATCGTTCATTCGTGTTTCTGCTGCTACTGTTGCTGATCTTTCCATGGGGTGTGTGTCTTTTTTTTGTTCCTTCACAAGATCATGATACAGTTGTGCTCGTTCGCCATCGACGAAATGTAGATAACGCTGTAATACGCGCAAATACGCTAGCCATTTTTCTCGCTCGTCGCCGTACGTATTAGATTTCAAAGTTTCGCTCATCTCCATATCAAGGCGATTCAGAGTCGCCGTAATTTTTTTCTCCGCTTGGCTCATCGGTGGTGCCTCACTATCGCTGACGCTGCGTTTTTGGGAATCCAGTTGTAATAGACGCTCCTTGGGCACCAGAACCATTTTCCTGGCATGCTCCATTATTTGGCAATTAGATTTGACAATATGGTACCGAAGATTGGGGCAAGCAGCAGGGGTAAAAATCCACCGCTTTGAATGACAAACTTCTTCTTACTTTTCCAGCAGCCTCTATTCGCGGCTAAGCGCCCGAGAAGGGGGACGTGGCGGCGCAATTTTTACCGTTGGTTGGCTTTGAGAGGAATATTACCGCGAAGAACGTTTAAAGCGCACTCGCAAATGCAGCGTATTATACGAGAATCCGCTTTCCGCAAAATAGCCTCACGCTGTTCTTTGGTGAGATATTGAAGAGCGTTCAATATCGCAACGCTCTTCTTACAGAGACGATCCGCTGCGTGCCATCACAGGCGTAGAACTGGTAATTCTCCATATGTGTCACCGCTTTTTAATTTCTTTCGCGGTACGTAAACGAAATGGCGAGTATCATCAGGGAAAATACATGTGCGGTATCGACAATTATCGGGTGTTGAATGCTTCAGATCTAGCAACAAATAACCGTGCGGTTTAGATGTTGCGTCGTAATAAGCCTCCTGTAGAAATCGTGGATTTTCGGGACATATTTGGCGCGCCAAGTGCTGTATTTGAGCACGATCGCGAGGGTTTTTGAAGATAACGATATAATTAGCATTCAAAGAGATGTCCCGCTGGCCTTGGCCCTGATGAAACAAATTTTGCGTTATAAAAATAACGCTCAAGTTCTTATGATGACTGCCTTTGGTGAATAGATCGACAACGGTATTGCTCGATGCTTCACGCATTAGATCATCGATAATTAAGAGCTTCGCGCGGGAGTCGTTTGAGTAATCGGCAGTCTAGGGTAATCCTTCGCGAAATTCTATAGCATCACCGTACTCCGTATATGCTGTCTGCCACTCGGAATAATAAAATATTATTCTCTCGAAGTGCTTGCTGTTCATACACGTAATACATTTCAGAAATTTATTAACAAAATACGTTTTACCGCAACCTGTCGGCCCGCAGATCATAGAAGTCCAGGGATGTTGTCACCTCGTGTCCATCGCGGTAAATGAGGAAATTTAGACTCAGTGCAATATTAAATAAGATTTTCGGGTTTTTACGTAAAAAATATATTTACAGTATATTTTACAAATGGCGATAACCGTCGGGAAGCGATCCATATTGTCCATCACGTCTTCGCTTAATGCTCGAGGGCTTGCACGTTTTTGTCTCACCGCGTGTGACAACATGGTGAAGTTCTGTACGTCTAATGGCGTCGTATCTCAGCACAATCGGATCCTCTCGCTCACCCACGATGAAGGATCGTACGGACTCATAGTTTATTAAGGCATTGTTTGCAAAATTAAGCGTGATACCCTTAACTTTGCAAACCTCACTCTCTGTCCCGTCAGGCGCACGCACGATGAATGCATAAAATTTAGGGCCGCCGGAAATGAAACTTCTTATATAACTGCCCTCGCCATAGGTGGTTAGCTCGTTAGTTCAATCGCCAAGCAATTGGCCTATGGGGGGCTCGTAGGCATCAGGTTGCTCTCTTGTTACATAAATTACGGAGTCGGTATCGCAGTACAATGCACGTCTTCCCAGACGTTCCAGGTAACCATAAAGTTTTAAACGCGCTTGTGCCGTGGTGTATGCAGCTATTACAGCGTTAGCTATACTGGAGGGTACCACAGCCTCGCCGGTTTTAATATAATTGACGTAAAGAATTTCATTGTTCACCGGCAGCATACCTGTAATTTCGTATTCTGGATTAGTTAATAACTCCATAAGTTTTTTGCGTGTTGATACTACGACTGTTTGCGGCAGGTTTTCGCCTTGACCGAATTTTCCCCAGAACGAATTCAGACATAGTTTGGCGACTGAGCGTAGGCCGGGGTTTTTGGTTATCGACTGAAGATTCAAACGAATCCCCTCTGATTGCTCAAAGCTAGCGATATAATGCTCCTGGGCGGATTCATCGCCCAAACAGTTTTCAGGCCATCCGCTCGCCTCCTGCTTGATGTTCAAAAAGGTGTTAATGTACTCGACGAATAAACCTCCCGATTGCGTGTCACGATTGAATTGCGTTACTTCGTATTGCCAGATTTCGGCAATGTGGAGTATCGTGTAACCGCATGAGACGGCTTTTTGCAATTCATCGGCATCCCAGGTACTCTCGAACACACGCTCATCCGGATCGTCATGCATACACTCTTCCTCATTCAACGGGTACAGATAGCAGACGTCTACGTAGCGTATGCGCTTCGTCTCTTTAATATCGTAGATCGTCACCATATTATCCGTGCGACCGCCGAAGAAAGCATCACGAGGATTTAAGGGTTCCGCAGCCGTCAACGGATGATCCCGTATGAGTTCGCAAATTTCAGCACTAGTTTCCAAAAGCCTGTCCCACTCGCATTCCCAGATTTCCGTTAACTGATAACCTCCCGAGCGAATTCTATTAGCTATAGCAAGAGTTCTTTCTAAGCGCTCGTCCATTGATATATTACCGTGTTGTCTCTATTGTCTCTATTGAGGGAAAAGCATTGAGGGCAACCGTGCCAATAGCAACCATGAAATTGTAATACGTACGCGGTATTGCCTGTTTCATAATAGCCGTCGACTAGTAAATTTTGAGGTAGTCTAAATTCGCGCGAACGGCCAGCGTGTATAATACGCTTTCCGAGAATATGCTCCATCCATACAAGCCATGAAATTGCCTTTTTTTTATTGGGTATGCACCCACCTATAGCCGCCCAACGGCATAATACTGATCGTATTGTCTTTGAGGAAATTTTTCCGAAAGACACTGAAACAGGCCGAGGCTATCGTTGTGCTCTCGTCAAACGGACAAACCCGGCCGCTGGCTATAAACATGTCACGAAAAGCCATACACGCGCGTCTCAAGATCGTGACGTCGTCCGTGCAGTAGCTTACGAGTTCCTTCGAAAAGTCAAACACGTAGTCTCTGTCTTTGAACTCGTGATACCAGGCTAAGAATTTTTCGCGCTCTGCGGGGAGCATCGTGTCGGGAGAATAATACTCTACGGCTCGTAGGGGGCCCACATAATTTTGATTTTCCGGCCTGTTAAACAAATGAGGGAAAACACCTTTAACGATAGCGCCTGTGAGACCGAAGGCTTTAGGAAGCGCACTGACAGGCATGTGAAACTAGTTTAGGCTGTCGAGAAAAACAAGTTTTTCACCACGCATCGAAATGATTTTCCTACCGTTCATAATTATACTCGGCAGTTGGACCTTTTTTTCTTCAATTAAATAGCGCAAAATGAACTGCGCGTCAAAGCCACCGGCATTATGAGCAATACAGATAGTACGCGAAAAATGCTCGACACGCTGCATAGCAAGTTCGACCACTTGTCCCACAGGCTGCTGTCGAAATACATATTGTCGAGAGTCGCAATACTCGCATGGCTCGGTCATCGAATCACGAGTGCAACAATACGTGCAAACTCGAACTACGCACAAGTTGGGCTCGTGTAGAAAAGTATTCGCATCGCCTGGTACCTGTGTGCATTGCTGAGTCTCAAAATCGTAGAATATAAAAAGTATTTTCCCCGTGCTTTGACCACCGCGAATAGGCTTCATAAAGCACATGTGATAATAGGGTCGATCCGCTCTGCATGCTTTACAAAAGGCCACACCGCAAATGTGTTTTCATCTTTTATCGAGAGGTCTGACAATTTTCAGGCGTTCGCGGCACAGCTTGAACGAGGCACACACGCTGTTTGATTTGGGTTTTCTGTACTGTTTAACAATCAAATGATTTTCGAAACATTGCAGCCCGTAAAACTCGCGTGCGCACGCTTCGCATCGAATAGCTGCATTTACTTCGGGATCGCACGGTGGTGACGTCATGCAACGAGGACACTTTTTTTTTAAACATCTATGGATTTTTGCTACCCCCTCATGTGTTAAGCGTTTTCTGCCAGTGCCCTCAACGCCCCTGACAATACTGGCTTTGATTATGCACGCATCGGCAATATTCAATGATGCAGCACTCTGAGCAACGCTTATTATTAACTGCCAAATATCATCGAACGCGCAATCTCTAACGGGTCGAAATGAGAGCCAAACGGGGCCGTGCGGTAAACTGCTCGAGGCAAACAATATACCTATGTAATCGCCAGGCTCGCAAGGCGCTGTGATATACGTCAAAAGGTCACGAAACGCTCCTTCCAGCCATGATAATAAATGGTCACCAGGTGGCGCTTGACGAATGCGTACGGTGATTTCTCGGCCTCGTAGTTTAAAACGCTTGAAGTACCGACGAGCCTCCTCGATGATCTCAATACGCGCGCCTGACGGCTGTACATCGTCGAAGGACTCATCGCGCTGCCATCTACGGCCGAAACCTTCTTGTACGCCTGTAAAAATGAGTAGGAATGCTTAAAATTACTTAACCATGTCAATAAGTAAGCTCAAAATGTACCTGATGTTATTGCTACTTCTAACCATGGACGTCTACAAAGCGTCTTCATCAAACAGCAGAGATACTGATGCATAACCTGCCGTAAAATATAATAGCTCACTCTCTATTTTTGCAAACAGAATCTTTCAAGTTAATATTAGCTTTGCAAAACCGATAATGTATATACCGATGCGAGTTATAAAGCGGGGTTCGTTTACCTGAGGCGTCGCTCGAACTCAAAAGACGATTTAGCCAATAGTCATCAACACCATCATTATCATCATCATCGTGCGGTAGATCGTTTTCACCCTGCTGCTGTGGTGAGTCACCTACAAAAGGCCACATCCATAGTTCGTTGTCCCTATGCTCGTATTCCTCAGCAGGGTGTTGCGCGTCGTTGACTATCTCGCGAGCCCATTGCTCCAGCATGATGTTGCCTCTCTCGCTTGCAGCCTGTTCGGCGTCATCGTCGTCGTCGTCGTCGTCGTTGCTACGCTCGGGGTTATTCTCGTTAAAACAAGGATTCAAATCTGCATGTGTTTTATTATTAATGTCTGATAAAAACCTATTGTTAATGTATGATAATGGATTATTATTATTAATACTTACACTCGTTACTACCGGAAAATATTTCGGACGGGTGCCCCATACTGGATGTAGACGGTCGGACAAGGATCTCAGCGTCGCTGAAACGACATTGCTCGTCGGAAATATCCGCAAATATATCTATGGGACTTAGAACCGGCTGCTGTAGTACCCCTTCTTCTTCTTCAACATCTGATATGGGGGATAGCTGACGGTAATCAGGAAGTCTATGAACAGTCTCCTCATTGTTGGTCGCAGGGCGTAGATCAGGACCCATAAGCATTTCAGAGTCGGTGCAATTATTGCGCGATGGTCCTTCAATCACGGAATCTAGATGATCGTCATGCACGCTTTCATTATCTCGCGCTGTTTCTTCCTCCACGGCTTGCGCCCCGTCGGCGAGTGCAGCTTCTCCATCGGAGCTCGCATCATAGAGCCGGCGATAATCTAGGGGTACTTCTGCATTACCACGATATCACACTTAAAAAAGATGCTCGCACGCTACGGAGCACAACTTACCGTTTATTTCATTGATGAGATTACGTGTGCACGGAGTAGTCTCGAGATTTCTGCCTTGTAATTCTTCAAACACACATAGAAGAACCCTGTAGCCTCTAAACAGACCTCTGTTATAGGCCGTCACAAGGGCTCGCAGCGGAGCCCACCATAACACATATTTCAAACGAGTTATAAGAGAATTTTCCGGTAAATATCGCAATTCGGTGCACCAGTTATTATTACACCTTCGGCGAAGTTGTGCATTCCGCGTTTTGACCAAACGAAGAAGATCTCAAATGCACGTACTTATATTACGGCTATCCATAGCTGCTCCTGAGAAATGTATCGAACGCTGTCTAGATCAATACTGACAGCTTTTTTTAATTGTTCAAATGTTCGCGTTGTCACGAGCAATGTGTGTGTGTATGTTTTATCACACATACATGTCGCACGTTCGAAGACAATAGCCTTTTTGAAAATCTCAAGATTTATTTCTCCGAGCGTGTAAACCGATATTTCGCGCAGCTGCATTTTTGCTGACGCGCGAACATTCCTGAAAGTATCTTCATCAACGTCTCCGTCGAGCGTTTATTGCCGGAGAAGTTTCATGTTAAAATCAAATCCAGAAAAATCATAGTCGAATTCAAATTCAACGTTCTCTATGGACCTGCGCTCTCTATTTAAAAAAGATAGAACGAGTATAAGTATGCTATGCTACAGGCATAGCATACTTATACTTATAGATATACAAGCTATCCCTCAGCTGAGATGTTCTCGAGGATGTAGGCTGAAATTCTGACTAGGCTGATATAAGTATGTATGGGGTTTGGATCGATCTCTGAATTGTTATTCATTTTTAAAAGCATACGGCAGTGAGCGACGCGCGTGCGTGTGTGCAGCAGCAAGCGGTCCAGTGCCACACACACGTATGCTCGTGCCCGTCGGTGTGCGCGCTCTATACCAGGTACGTATATCCGCACAAAGAGGAGGCCGAGAATACGGCTTCTCCCTTGCGAGCTGCTACTAGGGCGCGTGTGTGTGTGTGTGCCAGCAAGCGGCCCGATGCCATGATATACGTATGCTCGCGCCCGTCGGTGTGCGCGCTCTATACCAGGTACGAATATCCGCACAAAGAGGAGAGGCCGAGAATACGGCTTCTCCCTTGCGGGCTGCTACGAGGGCGCGCGTGTGTGTGTGTGTGCCAGCAAGCGGCCCGATGCCACGACACACGTATGCTCGCGCCCGTCGGTGTGCTCGCTCTATACCAGGTACGAATATTCGCACAAAGAGGAAAGGCCGAGAATACGGCTTCTCCCTTGCGGGCTGCTACGAGGGCGTGTGTGTGTGTGTGCCAGCAAGCGGCCCGATACCACGACACACGTATGCTCGTACCCGTCGGTGTGCGCGCTCTATAGCAGGTACGAATATCCGCACAAAGAGGAGAGGCCGAGAATACGGCTTCTCCCTTGCGGGCTGCTACGAGGGCGCGTGGGTGTGTGTGCCAGCAAGCGGCCCGATGCCACGACACACGTATGCTCGTGCGCGTCGGTGTGCACGCTCTATAGCAGGTACGAATATCCGCACAAAGAGGAGAGGCCGAGAATACGGCTTCTCCCTTGCGGGCTGCTACGAGGACGTGTGTGTGTGTGTGTGTGTGTGTGTGTGTGCCAGCAAGCGACCCGATGCCACGACACACGTATGCCCGTGCCTTTCGGTGTGCGCGCTCTATAGCAGGTACGAATATCCACACAAAGAGGAGAGGCCGAGAATACGGCTTCTCCCATGCGGGCTGCTGCGCAAAAGATTTTGACAGTTATCAGCACAATTCGCAAACTCCTGCGGTGAGTTCATCGGCGGATGAACTCATCGCGGAGCGAAGCTAAACTGCATCGCTTAGCTTGCACACGTGCATCTATGCTAAACCCCGTGCTCACCATCGGATGAGCTCATCGTAGAAGGATCGCGCTTACCGTCGGGTGAGCTCATCGTAGAACGATGCATCGGCTACCTCGTACACGTGCAATTATGCTGACCTGTCAAAATCTGCAAAAGATGCCCTTCATACCACTGGCAGCTTCAGTTGCTCTTCAGACTCCGTTGCGCGCGTCTCATCTTCTTTTCCACTAGTCTGTATTCGCGAAAAATGTATCCTGAGTACCTCGAACTCCCTGTGACGCCGTTCGCGTGCCGCGTTTCCCGCGTCGACGGTATATATACGCACAGTGGCAACGGGCGAACCGCACGAGTGGTTGCGTGAAGCCCTGTACGCGTTTTACGTGCAGCGTCGGGCGGGAGTACGCCTCCCGTTCGACGATGTTGTGCCGGGAGCGTCGGGCGTAATAATCCCCGCGGGTGGCTGTGACGTACTCCGCGGGAACATAGTGTCGTGCGACTCCGAGGGATACAGTGAAGTTTTTTTTTATGAGGGGTACAGCGGGTATGTAGACGCGGATTCGCTGTACACCCCCGCGCCCTTTTGCGCATTTGTCGCGGGCCTCGTCATTCAGTGCACGGTTTCGGGGATCGCGCATCTTGAGACCATCCCCTTCGTCTCGGACCTGCTCGCGGACCTCGTAGAGAACCGCGTCGTCGTGGCTGTGGCCGAAAACGGCACCCCCCCTCCCCCTTGTGCGCATGTACAATGGGGTCGACGTCGCGACGGTGCTAATCACGGCGTTGAACGACGGGCCCGAACCCGTCGCTTTTTACGACGCGGGGTGGCCCGACGACGGGTTCGACGACTCGTTCGAGCCGGAGGGGCGGGAGAACGAGCCGTGACACCGTGTGTGTGTGTGCGTGCGTGCGTGTGCGTGTGTGTGTGTGTGTGCGCGCGCGCGCGCGCGCGTGTGTGTGTGTGTGTGTGTGTGTGTGTGTACCCTAGGAGTTCACCGTCACCAAGAGCAGCAACGGCCTCGGTGAGTAAGACAGTTTTATTTCTAAAAAAATGAATTTTCATAAAGTAAAAAAGGGGCCGCTATGGCGAACCCTTCACTCCAGCCATCCCCCCTCCACACCCCGCTGCCGGGGCGTGGTGGGAATCCCCACTCCATTCCCTCCACCTCGGATACCGAGGAGGGGGGAGGGGCGGGAGGGGGTGAGGACGACCATCCCCACTTCATCCCCACCACCTCAGCTACCGAGGAGTGGGGGTAGGAGTGGGGATGAGGAGTGGGGGTCGCCATAGTGACCCCCATACTACTTTCGTACGCGAACCGCGATGGTAAAATGGGGCACGAGGGAACCCTCCCTTTGTGAGTGGGGTCGACCTGTTGGACGGATCCCCTGGGTCCGCCAACTGCGAACGACCAACCTCCGGGATTTCTCGACTCGCCGTCTCGGGTGGGATGGTGCTCCCCGCCCCGTAAGCCGTAAGGGGCGGCGGGTGGTCGACCCAAGGTCCTCGAGCCTCCGCCCGGGGAATCACTGTATAACCCCCCGGTATGGAACCGGAGTGTGCCCCCGAATCGGCCTCGATCGGAATCGTCACCGATCCCGATGGTCTCGCATATCCCGACGGCGAATGACCGGACGCCGGGTAGCTCGACGTTGCCTCCCTGCCGACTGGCAGGAAAGTGACACTCGAACCTCGGCAGGTGGTGATGACTGGATCTTCCAAGGCCCGGGGAATCACTGTATAACCCCCCGGTATGGAACCGGAGTGTGCCCCCGAATCGGCCTCGATCGGAATCGTCACCGATGCCGAGGGTCTCGCATATCCCGAGGGCGAATGACCGGACGCCGGGTAGCTCGACGTTGCCTCCCTGCCGACTGGCAGGAAAGCGACACTCGAACCTCGGCAGGTGGTGATGACTGGATCTTCCAAGGTTCGGCTCATCGGAACCTCGGACCCCCGATCTGCCAGAAGAACTTCCATCCTTTCCGTATCTGCGAATGGCGGCACCACTCGATCCCGAAAACGGGTAAAGCCGGTATCGTCCAATTCGGGACTAAAGGGACGGCGGACAATATAGTCTAATCGCTCAAATAACTCGTCGCGCGTTCCGGTAATGGACAACCCGCGCCGCTCAAGCTCGCGCCGTAGGCGGTCCGTCGTAAGACGCTCCCTGCGCGGGAGGTCGGCCTGTTCCCCGGTCGCGTCCATATCCACGGGACTAACGAGTGACCTAGGTGTTATTAGCAAAGCGGCAGCAAAAAGCGGTGGGTCACTAATCAACCCGTGGTGTACGAGTTACGTTTAAGCGGGTAGTATATAGCGCGATACGTAGGGAAGCATTAAGCACACAATGAGCAAACTAATAAGTCGCACAAATCAAATAAACGACAAGTTTATACGAGAGGGTTCGAACAACCGTAACCGATCGCTGGTGCAATAAATAAATAAGCAGTCGAACGATTAAAATTAGTCATCGATAAATAGAAAACACAATAAATAGTACGAAAAAGCAAATAAATAAGTCAAAGTTTTAAGTCAAATAGCTCCAGGACGGATAGTCCGAAATATAAAACCAAAAAAAAAATTTAGACGTAACTATAGCGAAATAAACACAAAAATGGTAATATTAGATGAAGAGACCGAAAGAAGAAAGAAATATAAATAAAGCAAGATGAGCGAATAATTAATTAGACGAATAATCAAACAAAATAAATAAACAGAAATCTATTCTACCAAAATAAAATTCTGAGTTAGAGAAATGCAAAAAAAAATCAAAATTAAAAAATAATAATAAAAAAAATAGGTAAACAAATTGAACGTGACGAATAAATAAAATAGCTGAATAAATAGTAATAACAATCACAATTAAATACAAGTCAATCAACTAAAATGGAGTCTGTTCAATTGTAAAAATAAAAAAAAAGAAAAAGGAAAAAATAACAAAGTTTAATCAAATATAATTAGATAAAAAAATCCTCACCACAGAGACGAAAAAACAAAAATAAATAAATAAATAAAGAAACTCCAACGAGGTGAACAAAGCAGCAAGCTGTTACGTCCCAGCCTTCACCTTTTTTTCTCTCTCTTTTTGAAACCACGATGGTAAATACGCACGATACCAGCACCCTCACTAATCGACCAAAAACCTATATTTCTTAAACGCTCAGCGAGCGATAGCCGAAACGTACCACAAGACCAAAAGCGAAACCGTCGCACGTAGGTCCCGACGCATAAACATAGCCAACGACAGATGAATTTACGAGAGGAGCGTACTCGCAGCCTCGGAAGAGAAACCCTGCGCCTAGAGCACTCGAACAAAATGCAGGGACCGAATTACGCCACAATCCTACCTTGTCCTAAGACCCAAACAATCCCACGAGGAAAACTCGCTTGCGTCAGAACACGTCACCCGGTCATATCGCAAGACCCACGAAACCTCGGTCGCTGAACCCGATCCTCGGACATAGAACAATGGCCGCATTCACCATAGCGATGACCTAACAAGTAGATGAACAAAACTATTCCCACGCATGACGCCGACTTATCACGTATGTCAGCGTACATTCTCACGATTGATTAACCAATCACTAAGAAGCTCTGATCCGAAAGTGCATGCCCCCAAAAAAAGCTCCTTCCCCTACAACCAGACTTTCCTAATTTTCATATCATGAACGAGCAGACACTCTGTATTCGAACTCCGAACTGAACAGTCGACTTACAAGGCCCTTTCGCTCTGCGTTTCCGTGTAATCATTGTACGAGTAACTATCTTTGTACCGAAATTATAAGTTTGTAAGAGTTAAACGTAATAAACGTGAACTACGTGAATTAAGACAAAATCTACGCGTCTGAACATTTATTTGATCAACGATCAATCCATCGGGCGGATCCAACTCTCTTACCAGAATCACGCACCTCAAATTCGTCTCAATCCAAATTGTTATTAAACTGTGTTCGGAACTCACTCGGAAGCCAAACAAAGACTCACTGCGCAACCTAATTCAATTCCAATTTTCGCGCTCTAAATCGGCAACCTCGCGAGTCCCACCTAAATCTCCCTTCGGGACGTAACAGTTTAGTATACAATAAAACTGCGGAAAAAAGCAGCGGAAAAAGAAAAAAAAACTTTTAATAAATAACCCATCGGTTAATAAAACTGGTGGCAGCGGAAAAATAAAGAGACAATTTATCGGTTATAATACTGGTGACAATCAATCCGGTGTCGGTGAACAACGGATCACGAACGCGGAATAACCTATCGTGTAAAAATAAAAATAAAATAAAAAGACTCTCTTCCGTGTGAAACGTACAAGTGCTCCACACCAACATCGCACCGAAATCAACACAAAAGACGCAGAGCCATAAATTAACGAAGGACGCAAGGCCGACGAGCAGACCCGAGCCAGCGACGCACACCCGGACTGCAGGTCAAAACACCAGCCGCACCTCACGATAAGTCAAGTAGCCTAACGCCACTTGGTTGCAACCAAATATCATTGGCACGAGCGAGCTACAAGATCATCACTGAGTAAGTCATAAACTCATAATGTCTACACCAATCCAAATGGAGACTTCGGAAGCCCATCACCCAGCTCAACAGAGTCAAATCTACACATCACAGACAACGATTCCACCACCAAATGCGCATAACTATTATCAAGCGTCTTTCGAAAATAATATATATCCACTACACGCTAATTATCGAGATTTCACAAGATATTGACCCGAGTTCGGTGGGACGCCCAAAACATGTCTGTTAAACAATTTTTTGAGCTATTGCGATAACGCGAAAGAATTCATCCCAGCTGTAGGCGAACGATTAATAGTCACACTCTTAAAGAGTAAATGCAAAGGAATCGCTTGCGATAGTCTCGAAAGCTTTACAATAACAACAATCGATGAGTTCACAGACATCCTAAAACGAAAATTCATCCCTTCCAAACCTCCTCTCACCTGGATCACGGAAATGAGCACATTTTCCCAAAAAGATAAAGAAACGGTACTCAGCTTCTACAGTAGACTCAACACTCACTTGAAAAAAAAACCAAGCCATCGAGAATTCGAACTTACGTTCCATCGAAGGAGCGAAAATTTTCGCGGAAGACATAGCGACTGATCAATTTCGAAGAGGTCTTAACGCCGCCTATCGCCCCCATATAGCATGCAAACGGTACCCAAATCTCGAAAGCATTTTCAAACAAGCAACGGATATCGACAAAATGTTAGGACCAATGCACCCAGAAAATACACAATCGACTTGCCTACCAATTCAACCTTTCAACAAATCAAATAGTCAAAACGAAAACAAACCCGGAAGCTCAACCTTTCGTGTAAACCCGAGCAAATTCTGCAATTATTGCAAAAAGACAAACCACACAACAAATAATTGCTACCTTCTGGCAAAAGACAACTCAACAAAAGACGCTACAAACAGAAGTAACATATCATCCAACTATTGTAAAAAACCGGGCCACTTCTTAAATCAATGCCGTAAACGAGCATATAATAATGGGAGAAAAGACGAGGCTCAAGCCGGAAAACAGCTGGGAAACGAGTCAACGACCCCTCGACCAGGCGTCTCGACGGGCCCAAACACCCAAGGACGCCAGACACAGTAAAATGGAAACGAAACAAAAAATCCTCCGAGCCTCTTGTAACCTGAGCACACGAACGAATAACTACCACTCACCCACAATTAGCATTAAATCGGAAGATCTCAAGAAAACGCAAACATTATTTCTCGCAGACTCAGGCTCACAATTAAATTTGGTCAAAATCGAAAATATTTGTCACCCAAATCTCATAAACAATCGCATAACTTACGAATTATGCGGAATTTCGATCATCGATAGACCCAGGACACTCGGACAAATTAACATCGCAATTCATGACCAGTCCGTAACATTCAATGTTGTCCCGGACGACTTCCCTGTTGAATTCGACGCAATCCTCGGTCATGAAACAATCGGAGAAAGTAAAAGTAGAATCGACTGGGAAGGGCGATACGTACAAGTCAATAACGTGGACATCCCATTTACAAACACAGAATCATTTCTTCTGCGGGCCAGACAGAAGACGATCATGTTCATTCGAGTCGGAAACCCACTAGAGACAGGTTACGTACCCCGTATACCATTTCGAGATGGCATCTTTGCAGGCGAAGCATTGGTTAAAAATACCAATGGCAAAGCATACCTGTACGCTATCAATACCTTGAACGAGGACGTCAGAGTAGAGGTTCCCGTAATTTCACTCTATCCTTTCGATATGAGTACAAACGAGAACGATCAAGAGGATAACCACACCGCGAATACACAGACCCTAGAGCACAAAAACCCTCGGACGCGAGAAAACTGTGCCAGCGGAGTAATGAGTTTTTTGCGGCTTAATCACCTCAATGACGAAGAGCGTAATGCGGTATCTACACTCGTAGAAGAATACGTAGACCTCTTTCATCTACCTGGTGAACCCCTCCGATCAACAAACGAATGCAAATATCGAATTCCCACTGTAGACGATCGACCGGTCAATATAAGACAATACAGACATCCTCCATTCCAAAGACCGGAAATAGAAAAACAAATTAACGATCTGCTACAATTAAACATCATTGAACCCTCGAAGTCACCGTATAATTCACCAGTTTGGATAGTTCCGAAACAAGCAGACTCAAAAGGCAATAAACGATGGAGACTCGTAATCGATTTCAGAAAGTTAAACGATGTCACAATAGGAGATGCTTACCCCCTGCCGTTAATAACAGACATCCTTGACCAACTCGGCGGTGCGAAGTACTTCTCCATTTTTGACCTAGCATCTGGCTTTCATCAGATAGAAATGGATCCGAAAGACAAACACAAAACAGCCTTTACGACCCCTCACGAATTACGAATTCAATAGAATGCCATTCGGGTTAAAAAATGCACCAGCCACATTCCAACGATTGATGGACCTTGTTCTAAAAGGGTTACAGGGTAACGATTTATTCGTATATCTATACGACATAGTAATCTACGCTCGATCAATCGAGGAACACGAAAGTAAATTTAGAAAACTTGCGGAAAGATTACGTAACGCAAATCTAACTCTCCAAACAGATAAATGCGAATTCTTAAGAACTGAAGTAAGATATCTGGGACATCAAATCTCTGCAGATGGATTAAAACCCGGTCCAAAAAACATCGAAGCCGTGAGAGAATTCAAAATACCGAAAACTCCAAAGAACGTAAAAGAATTCCTAGGTCTAGCTGGATACTATCGCCGCTTCATAAAAAATTTCGCAGCAATTGCAAAACCCCTTTCGGATCTCACTAGCAAAAATGTTAAATTTCAGTGGACATCTCACCTTTCATCGTAACAACCGACGCATCCAACTACGCCGTCGGCGCAATCCTTTCGCAAGGAAAAGTCGGAGAAGACCACATGGTCGCAGCCGCTTCAAGGGTCCTTAACAAGGCCGAAAGAAATTATTCCACTTTGGAAAAAGAAATGGTCGCTGTGGTGTTTGCCTTAAAAACCTTCCGACCCTATCTTTATGGCAGGCCATTCACCCTTACTGATCGACCACCGGCCACTCGTTTGGGTAAACTCTATGAACGACCCGACGTCACGCGTACTGAGATGGAGAGAAAGATTAAAAGAGTTCGATTTCAAAATCCAGTACAAGCCAGGAAGAGTTAATACAAACGCCGATGCACTTTCTCGAAATCCAATAACCCTCCCTATCAAATTCAAATGGCGTACTAACGACATCCCATACGGAGGAAAAACTCTACATCCAAACCCAGGCATCGCAAAAACATATTCGTCATCGGGTCCAAGCGCCAATAATAAGAAACTCAAAAAATCGAAAACTACTTCGGAGGATGACATCACGAATGCTTCCCCACTAAATCATTCAATATCTATTCCTCGAGCAACCGACTTCACAGATACGGCAATTCCGAGAGAAACGTACGTGAGTCCCGTTGCAGAGCGATCAAATGAAATTCAAAATCAAACAATCTCGATTCCCTAAGCAAGCAACCTTACAGATACGGCAATT
Organism: Ophion slaviceki; assembly: GCA_944452715.1. Taxonomy (NCBI): domain Eukaryota; kingdom Metazoa; phylum Arthropoda; class Insecta; order Hymenoptera; family Ichneumonidae; genus Ophion; species Ophion slaviceki. The sequence goes on from OX101790.1 coordinate 5,221,248, forward strand.
CCGAGAGAAACGTATGTAAGCCCGCTTGCCAAAGGATCAAATCTAACTCAAGGTGACCGGCCTGATCAACCGATCATCAAAGACCTCAACAAAAAGAGGCCACATAATAAATCAAATTCTTCAGAGCATCAAGAATCAAATTCCTCAGAGCACCAAAAATCAAATCCTCCAAAACACCAAAAAACAAACTCTTCAGAGCATCAAATTCTTCAAAGCAACAATCATCAAATTCTTCAAAGCATCAAAACTCGAATTCCTCGGAAAACCAGGAATCGTATTCACCAGAATATCGAAGGGAAAAACTCAAAGTACTAGTTAAACGAAGAAGCCACACACATCGGCATCTCCCCTTCGGGAACCCTTCAAAACCCGAATCTACATCGTCTTCGGGAGACGAGGAAGACATGACCCACATGGCGCCGAGTAACTTCGCCACGCTCGGAACATCTTGATCTTCAGAGCAAGAATCGAGCAACAATAGCCTAAGCAATATTGCCATAAATTTCGAAAAGCGCGCTCATGAAACACTAGGACTCACTCCATCACCCACTGGACGTACCAAAAGGAAATTCCACCAAATGCCTAACCGTCCAGATAGCCATGGAAACACGAGTGACGAAGCTCTTAGAGAGGACGAATTGTTCCTTCTTAACGAAGAGAAAAGTCTCACGGACAACCATACCATTGAACCTATGGACGCAGGCTTTTCAAACGAAGATAGAAAATCAACAGATGAAAGTCATAAAAGTCAAGTCACGAGACCCCCAACTACCAACGTAGAACAGCGCACGGACGATGTAACAGCCATCGCCAAAAAAGGGGATCCAGTCCTTTTAGCCACTCGTAAATCCTCCAGACCACGAAAACTCAAAAAATGTTTCTGCTGCGCTGATGCAAGCAATCACGCACACACTAGTGCCCCACGTGCACAAGTAACGAAGTCGTAAAAAAGGCCACCCAGGAGTACTTCACAAGCAAAAATAATCAGGAATTCTCCGGGCCAAGAACAACCCCCACCCACTCTTCCAAACGTTGCAAACGTCAACAGCTCCGAAAAGAACATGAAAAGATTCCTTTTCGGAGCTGTTGACGAGCTCCGAAAAGGAATATTTTCATCAACAAGAAAATGCTCCCTCCCCGACACCATTCAATAATTCCCCCCCTACGATAGAAAACGGAAACGACAATAGCAGAACAAATACCACTGAAGAGGAGCCAATAAACAACAACGAGCAACAAACGGAATTCATTAACGTCATCGAAACAAGAGACAACATCGAAATGACAAAAAACAATTACATTTGTTTCATTTCTGTCGATGGTACAGTACTCGAGGCAAACGATTAATCGAGATGGGCTTGCCAAAAAAGTCTATCCCCAAGTAACACCTTCGAAATCGGACAAGTCCTCATATCGAGAACACCAAAGAAACCAGTGTTTGCCCTAGTAACACAGGAAAACTCCACATCATCCTTAACGAAAGAAAAACTTATCAAATCCCTCCGAAATCTGAAAACAACGATGGTAGAATTGAACGTCAAATCAGCAGCATTTTCTCAGAAGCGCAGTAACCTTACCGACTCAGCATGGGCAAAAATAAAAAGCATCATTCGAGAATTTTTCGCGGATACCGAAATCCAAATAAAAATCTGCCGCGACGAAATTACTGTCCCACCAGAGCAAGACAGGCTCGACATAATAAAAGAATGCCATGCATCTCCAATAGCAGGTTATAAGGGCGTAACCAAAACGTACCACAAGACCAAAAGCGAAACCGTCGCACGTAGGTCCCGACACATAAACATAGCCAACGACAAATGAATTTACGAGAGGAGCATACTCGCAGCCTCGGAAGAGAAACCTTACGCCTAGAGCACTCGAACAAAATGCAGGGACCGAACTACGCCACAATCCTACCTTGTCCTAAGACCCAAACAATCCCACGAGGAAAACTCGCTTGCGTCAGAACACGTCACCCGGTCATATCGCAAGACCCACGAAACCTCGGTCGCTGAACCCGATCCTCGGACATAGAACAATGGCCGCATTCACCATATCGATGACCTAATAAGTAGATGAACAAAACTATTCCCACGCATGACGCCGACCTATCACGTAAGTCAGCGTACATTCTCACGATTGATTAACCAATCACTAAGAAGCTCTGATCCGAAAATGCATTCCCCCAAAAAAAGCTCCTTCCCCTACAACCAGACTTTCCTAATTTTCATATCACGAAGGAGCAGACATTCTGCATTCGAACTCCGAACTGAACAGTCGACTTACAAGGCTAAACCCTTTCGCTCTGCGTTTCCGTGTAATCATTGTACGAGTAACTATCTTTGTACCGAAATTATAAGTTTGTAAGAGTTAAACGTAATAAACCTGAACTACGTGAATTAAGACCAAATCTACGCGTCTGAACATTTATTTGATCAACGATCAATCCACCGGGCGGATCCAACTCTCTTACCAGAATCACGCACCTCAAATTCGTCTCAATCCAAATTGTTATTAAACTGTGTTCGGAACTCACGCGGAAGCCAAACAAAGACTCACTGCGCAATCTAATTCAATTCGAACTTTCGCGCTCTAAATCGGCAACCTCGCGAGTCCCACCTAAATCTCCCTTCGAGACGTAACAAAGCCAAAGCCAATCTTACGTCTCGGGCATATTTCCTTCGCCACTCGTGGTTCGGTACACCCGGTATATCGGGAACGTCTCGTCGGGATTTCGCGGTCTTTTAATTTTGGTACACCCGGTAGACGGGAATATCGACGAATAATCGGGATCCGTATTATTTCGCTCAGGGTGTCGTTACTTCATATACTGGACCTAGAATGTGCGAACGCAAACGAAACGTAAACACAAAGTCGTTACAACTGACGCGAGCGTCGGGCGCAAGGCCAGAGCTCGCGCGGGACTCACCGGCCGAGCAGAAAAAAAACGCGGCTTAGCGATGCGAGGAATCTCTAGCACACGATACTCGAGGCCTCGAAAATATTTCGTTCCATCTCTCGCTGAAACTTTTTTTTCCCTAGAGGACGGAAACAAAGGGACGACCACGATATTGACACAAAAAAACACACTTATACACGAACACGATAAAGACGGTTGCGAAGGAGACGAAATATCGGGAATAAATTCACATTTAACTTCGTCGAGGTAAAATAAAATTTTCCGTGCCCAATGACACTGCCTCACGTTGGGCGCCAAATTTGTGACCGCAAAGTCGAGGGAGCTGGGGGAAAAGGACCGAGAGAGTCACAAAACTTCACGTTTCCTATCCCGACAATTTGTAAAGGGCGCCAGCCGAAAATCGGCTTGTCGGGACGAGAAAAGGGAAAGCAATGTCCGGCTAAACTGCAGCCTCGTGGATAAGGTAGAGGGGATGGGTCAGGTATCAATCACGCGCAGCAAGAAAAATGTATCGTCAGGGAATTTATTCTACATTTCGTTGATAATTCCCCTCCTTCGCAAGGAACACCGGGACAAAAATATATACAATACGCGCGAAATCTCGCGAGACAGTTACGTCGAGCGCACACACACCAATTCTGACCGGGGCCTACACGCACACAATCTACGTCGCGCTCGTTTTGGCCTCTCCTCTCTCTCCCCACCGGCCACACTAATATTACAAAACCGGGTCCCCGCTAATCGGTTACCCGGCCGAGCGTTAAATAAAAGAAAGATCCCGGGAAAAATGCCCCGGTCGCTACTTACATGGACGCCGACGCTCAACAACCTCTCCCCCGCGACGAAGTCGGGAAAATCCTTCCACCGGAGATAGGGGCATCCGGTAGATGCAGTTAATATGGACGGGAGCCCGCACGAGTTCGAACCCGCATAACGATGATAAACAGGAGGCTAGTTCTCCGTGAAGACGTCCCGACTTGAGGGCAATCTCTCCCCCTTTCCCCTTGCTCAAGCCTCGCCGCAAGCCGAGGGATCACCGAGGACGAGGCGTTCCAACTGTTCAAGCACTCTCTCACTCACACTTTTTAGGGACTAAACGAAGAATTCGAGCCGAAGCTTGTCGCGAAACGGGATTGAGCTTCCCGCGCGCAACCACGACACGATTTCCCGACAATAGGCGCTAGCTACGTGAGACGGGGTTTGATAATTACGGATTCGCGACAAAGGCCGTGGCCACGCGAAAAATACCCGAGATCGAGGATCGACCACGCGGTCAGATTTTTTTTTTTTTTTTTTTTTTTAGGAGGCGGTAAAAATGCAAATTACGCACCGTAAGTCGGCCCCGTGGGCTGTCTCGTGTGTCGGACTCCCACACAACCGGTGCCGTCGGAATGGTGATATACCGACTAAAACACCCCCCTCCACTGTCCGCCCCGCGGGGTGGCAACACGTTAGTATAACCTCACCCCCGCGGGTCCTGTCCATCGTCCGTCTCGTTTCGTTTACCCGTTGCTACGTCTCTTCCGTTTACATGTCATGTCTCCCTCATTCATCCTCCAGGCATCCATCATCTTTCTTACGCCTCAGCACTGCCTCGACGAAGGTGGCGATGTCTGTCCAGTGGTCTTCGTCTCGTAGCATCAGCTCGATTATGTTATCGGGCGTGATGTGTCCAGTCCTCCGTTCCAATTGTTGTCTCCGGGTCGTCCATCTGTCACACGCAAAGAACGTGTGTTCCGCATCGTCTCGTGTGTGTCCGCAGTACTTACAGTCCGGCGTCCGTACTCGTTTCATGTTGTATAGATAATTTCGGAAATATCCGTGTCCCGTGAGGAGCTGGGTCAGGTAAAAATTTACCTCCCCCCAACCCCGTTCGGTCCACGGTCTTAGGTCCGTTATCAGCCGTCTTGTCCATCGTCCGGTTGTCTCGGTCGTCCAGCGTGCGTGCCAGTCCGTCAGGGTCTTTTCTCTTTCATGCCTTGCCGCGTCAGACCTTTCAGTCCCTTCGTCGCGTTCGTATATTCGTTTTCGTTCTGTGGCTAGTAGGTCTATAGGAATCACGCCCGCCACCACCAGGATCGCCTCTGCCGAGACGGTCCTGTAGGCACACGCTATCCTTAGTGCCCCCTGTCTTTGTACGTACGTCATCGTCTTCCTGTATTTTTTAATGGCCAGCGCGTCTGCCCAGACCTCTGCGCCATACAGGAGGATCGAGTGGGCCGTCGTCATCAGTAGTCTCCGTATAGACGGTCTCGGTCCGTGCGTATTTGCCATCAGGCGGCTGAGCGAAGTCACCTTCGCCGCCGCCTTCTCGGCCGTCCGTTTTATATGGGGCCAGAAGGTCAGCTTCGTGTCCAGAGTCACCCCTAGATACTTGGCTTCTCCTCTGGTACCCATACATTCCGTTCCGACTGTCATTGGAATGATTGTCGGTATTCGTCGTCGCGTAAGCATGAGAAGCTCCGTCTTGTCCAGTGCAAGAGACAGTCCGTGCTCCGTCATCCACCTGTCCACGCGTCTCATGACCTGATTCAGTGTCAGCTGGGCCAGATCCGCACTGCGCTCCACGATCACCGCCGCCACGTCGTCAGCGTAAGCGACGAGCGATGCGTTGCGCGGCATCTCCAGCCTCAGCAGGCTGTCATACGTCACGTTCCATAGGTCTGGTCCGAGAATTGATCCTTGCGCGACACCCGCGGTGATACTTCTGGTCACCTGTCCATCTGTCGTCTCGTACGTGATGCGTCTGTTGTTGAGATAGTCCTTCAGTACCCGTAGTAGATAAGGAGGAATCCGGAGAGTGCCTTCCAGCGCCCCCAAGATATCCCCCCACCTAGCCGAGTTGAAGGCATTTCTCACGTCTAGAGTCACCAGTATCACTAGGGGCCTTGCCGCGTGACAGGCCTCGTCCGTCCTTCTGACAGTCTCGATGACCTTGCGGATTGCCCCTATAGTCGATCGTCCCTTGCGAAAGCCGTGCTGGTTCTCGGACAAGCCCCCGGCCGCTCTTATCGTGTCTGTCAGTCGCGGTCTCAGTAGAAGTTCGAAAACTTTACCCGTCGTGTCCAGTAGACTCAGAGGTCTATAGGAAGACGGCATATGCGGCTCTCCTTTTCCTTTACTAAGGAGGACCAGTCTAGCCGTCTTCCAGCGCGCGCTGAACGTCCCTGTCCTAAGACATTCGTTGTACATGCCGAGGCCTCAGGCGTGCCATCAGCCGGAGGGCCTCCCCGGGTATGCCGTCCGGTCCAGGTGCTTTCCCCGCCTTCAGAGAGGTCGTAGCTTTAGTAAGCTCCTCCTCAGTGAAGACCGGGGCGTCTCGTCTGTCGTCCATGTCCCAGGGCTCCTCCCTCGTCGGGTGAGTTGGGAAGAGCCCGTTAACTATCTGTCCCATGGTCGTCGCGTCTTGGAGTTCCGGCGGACTTCGGGCCCCTAGCTTCTGCGTCACAATCTTGTAACCCAGACTCCAGGGGTCCTCGTCCACCTCCTCGCATAGCTGTCTCCAGCAGCGCTTCTTACTGTCTTTTATCGCGTTTGTCAGCGTTTTCCGTGCCGTTTTGTAGTCCGTCGTAAGAGCAGCCGCGTTCGGCCGGTCCCTTTCCCGAGCCCGGTACATTCGCCTCTTCGCCCGAATGCAGAGCCTCCGCAGTTCGGCGATGTCTTCTGTCCACCAGTACGTCGCTCGTCTATCGTGTCGGATGCTCTTGCGCGGCATTGACGCTTTGCAGAGCCGTTTCGTCAGTTTTAGGGTCTCGTCCACAAGTCGTTCGGTCCTTGTACGTCCCGTCAGTTCGTCCGATACAATCTCCGAGGGTGCGACTGCTTCCAGCAGCGCCCTCGAGAACTTGTCGATGTCCAGTTTCCGTGTGTTCCACCGCGGTGTCTGCGCCGACCTGTTGCGTTGCGTCGTTGTGGGTCCTGCCACCTCAAAGACGATGTATTGATGATCGCTGGCTGTGTAGTCGTCGATCACCGCCCATCGCCTCATCAGCGGCACGATACTGTCCGAGATCAACGTCACGTCCGGTATCGAGGAGCCCACCCCCGGTCTGATGTACGTCGGTACGTGTCCCGTGTTCGCTACAGTCAGGTTGAGTCTTGCTGCCATTTCCAGCAGCAGGTGTCCACGTCTGTCTGTCCTGGTCATTCCCCACTCGATCGCTCTCGCATTGAGGTCACCCGCGACTATTAAGTCACCCGTCAGCTCCCTCAATGCGTCCTCCAGTCTGCCCGTCTTGTCTTCGAACTCTCTGGCGGAGCAGTTTGGGGTCAGGTAGACGCTGACGTAAATCAGGCCGCCCACCCTCACCCAGACGTAATCGTCCCCCGCTCCGCTGTCGAGCACACGCGTTCTGGTACCCCTGACCCAAATGGCCGAGGTACCCGCGCCGTTCGGGAACCACGTCGGTGTCGTCATATCCCTGTATTGTTCGCTCAGTATCAGTACGTCAGCGTTGTGTTCAGTCGCGATTTGGGGAAGCAGGAGGTGTGCTTCCTCGCATCTGTGCATGTTTCCTTGTAGGATTGTCACGTCTTCGTCTTCTTCCTGCACTCCTCCAGCGCAGCTCTGAAGACCGCACACGCCCCGGAACCCGGGAGGTGCGCGGTACTCTCGTGCCCCGCCTCGACGCACAGGAAGCACGTCGGTGTGTCTTTGCAGTCCTTGCCGACGTGGTTCGTCCTGCCACATTTGTAGCAGCACTGTGCTCTGTCCTTGCCGTTGCAGTTCGTCCTACTGTGTCCGTACCCAAGGCACCTATAGCACCTTGGCACAGTCGTCCTAGGCCTGACTCGGCAGTTCATCCATCCGATTTTCAGACGACCTTTCTTGAGAAGGGCGTTTGCGGCGCCCTCCTCAAGGTCACAGACAGCCATACACTGTCCATGTCTGTTTGGGCCGAAGATATGAACCTTCGGGTCCCTCGTATCGTTCGTCTCTCGTCGAAGTGCCTCCGCTACTTCCTCTTTGTCCGTCACACAGTCCAGGTCCAGTATGTCCAGTTGTACGCTGGAAGTCATGTCCCGTATTTGTGCGTCATCTCCCAGGGCTTGCCGAAGCTTGTCCTGGAAGTTTTGTCTGTCTCCCGCCCCGCTTTTGACACGCAGCAGGACACTTCCGTCCTTCGTCCTTCGGTAGCCGTTGACCTGCACCTTTTCGGTCGCAGGATCAACGGCTTTCATTCGTCGCAGTGTGTCCGCGTAGGTCTTGCCACTGGTGGGCTTAATGAGGACCACCCCAGCCCCGGGTCTCCGGGTTGGGCGGGCGTCACCCCCCTTGTTTGTGGCCGGCGTCACTGTCGCTTCTGTAGACGTTTTCGTCTTCTGTCCGTCCTGTGCGTCTATCGTCTTCCTCTTCTTCTTTGCGAGCACCGTTTTCCACGGGGTAAGCTCCGTTCCCTCCGTCGGTCTTTTGGCCGGCGTGAGATCCGGGCTTGAGCCTGTGGTCTCGCGTTTGCGTTTCGTCTGTGGCGTCTGTTGTTTGTCGACGTCACCCTCTCCGCTGGCAGTCCCGAGCACATGCATCCTGTCGCACTCGTGCCATGCCTCGTCCGCAGCTTCCCTAATCCGGGCCATGTTGGTTATGATCACGGTGCTGATGTTCCTCTGCACACGTGTCTTTTCCTCCATTTTGACCAGGCATTCCCGGATCAGTTGTAGCTGAGTCCGGATCCTGGCCTCGGCCGTCTCCGCTACGGACGCAGCCGGTGCAGTCTTCTGTCCCGTTCGTCCGTCCGTAGTGTCACTTGTCCTTGTCGGGGTTGGGGGCCCCATTTGCTTTGATGCGTTTAAACGTTTTCCTTTTTGTTGTGTACTCATGTTTTTTAGCTCCTCCCTTTCTCCCTTTTGTTTGTGTATGTGAGAGTGTTTTGGGATAAAGACACCGCAGACCGCCCTCGCCGACATATCCCCACCGCAGGCCGCCCCAGAGCGGACAGTGGTGGCCTCATCGAGGCCCCCCCCCCGCTACTGCTGCAGGGCCCGTTCCGGGCGCCACCCGGCACTACAACAGTATGGGGATTATACACTGGCTGATGGGGCAGCCAGGTCCATCCGGCTAAGAGGACCCGGGCCCCTGTACTATCCAGCGGCCCAGGAGCATCGTGCCTGGTTTATACTCGCCGTACCCTCCGCCCGTCCGCCCTGGGGCGGCCCGCCGCGGAGGACGGCGGGGGTCCGAGTGCCGTCCCCCGGCGTTAAGTGTGCGTGCTAGTGAGTGTCCGCCTTTGTGACGTGTACCGGTTCATTTACTCGCATTCATTCGATAGCCATACAGGAGGTGCTCAGGACTTGAGCCCTCCGCCATTCATCCGCACACTCACTCACATTCGCTTTTCGGGGGAGCCCGTTTATAGGGACCCCAGACATTCGCTTTTCGGTGGCCCCCGTTTATAGGGAACCCCGAGCATTCGCTTTCTCAGGATGGCCCGTTTATAGGGTCACCTGATCATTCGCATCACCGGTATATCCCTCGGACGTGTTTGTGTAGATGTTTGTGTTTGTATGTTCGTGCGTGTTCTCGACATGCCGGGTGGTTAGCCCTGCACACCGGTGGCTACTGCGAGAGCGCTGAACGCACTCCCGGGCGGTGGGCTCGCCAAGATCCCTACGCCGAAACGCGGTCAGATATTTACGCGGATTATCCTAACGGACAATGCGGAGCTCACCGGCAAGAATAAATGATCGCCTACGCTGGTCGTCACACGTCCTTCTGGCTCGGTACCTTGCGAGAAGCTGCCCGGCAAGCCGGCCGGCGTGCAAGACGCGTTCCCTTGCCCCTCCCCGCTCCTCTCCTTTATCTCTAGCTTCGCGGGAGTTGGCTTATGATTTTAGCGCGAATTTCAAATTTCATAGCTCCCGGAACGAAGGAATAAAATCAGTGCGCTGGCCCCACGAGACTCGAATATTGGCGGGAATAAAAACCGCGACCCTTTCGATCTTCCGTGTTACACGGGATGAGAGGAACCTGGCAGCGGGGCGGGGGGGGGGGGTGGACGAAAAGTCTGCGCGTGGATCCGGCCTCAATAAATTATTCTGTCCGGATAATGTGAGAGTCGCGAACGTTGGAGTTTTCGCGGGAATCTTGGCCTCCCCGATCGTTCAGCCGCCTACGAGCCTCTCGCGCTTTCCCGATTCTCAGCCCAGGGCGAGAGTTCTACTTCGCCGTCCGCTGCCTCAGATGTTTTCCTCCTTGACGACGCGTACTTCCTTCCGCGGGGGAACCTCGACATCGGGTTTACATTGTAAAAATAAAAAAAAATACAGCCGGAATTAATAAACAATATGCGGCTACTCAGGACCCTACGGAATCGTGTCGTGGCGGTGATGGTGGCCCCGAGCCGGAGGACGCCCTCCTTGGGGTGCCCGGCGGGCCAGCGGAGTGTTACCAAAAAAAAAACACGCCACAATATATATATATATATATATATATATGTATGTATGTGGGTCATCTTAATGTCGTTACTGTAAGTCGCCTAAACGTATAGAATAGTTACTCAAAAGATTGTCTAATGTTGGCGTTAAAAGAGGCTTATTTACCATCACATCGGTGGTCTGGACAATTTTGCTTTGAAGCCCCGGTCCAATGAAAATGTCCTCCGGTTGTCCGAGGCAATCTCCAGATATTGTTACCTTATTAATACCACGCAAAATCGTCTGTCGCAACTTATGATCCTCGCAAGTAAGATATAGCGTTTCTTCGACCGGGGACGTTACAATCCATGAATTCCCCCTCTTTAACTGAATCCATAATGATTTCACTCATTTAATAAAAAGTATTTGGCATTGAGAATCAGAAATGTTTGTAGGTTATCGTAATATAATGGCTTCGCAATTGTTAGGGTTTTTAATGGCATAGTCCGAACTTTTACGTTTGCAAAGAAGTCTTGGGCCTAGCTTTTTGCATTTATCCAATTCGTTATCGCTACTCGGAGTAAAGAGCGTTTTGGCATTGTTTGCGATGACTATCGAATCAGGGGGGTTCATATAATAGAATGTGGTCGTGTGCGATTTCTTTTGTGGAAGTGGAATCAGTCGATAAGCGTTAAGTACATTATTTTATACTTCGGGTACTGTAATTACGTATGAAAAACGGTTATCATTAATTATTACGTTAACATAGCTAATTTCTATTATAACTGCGAAAGCAGACTCTTCTAACGATACGGGTGGTGTATCGCTAGAAATCGTTTGTTCTGGTATAGTGTGTAGCGCTTTAACTCAGTCTGCTAGACTCAGAATTCGAGTTTGGACAATTCCTTGTTTTCCATCGCTAACAGCATTTAAAACGTTCTTAAGATCCTTGCTATATTCATCGATGAGAGTTTCTAAGAGCGCTACCTGAGCGCTGATGGCAATGTCTTGTGTATTACTCTTTGCAATTGTAGCCACTTTAGATAGTTCATCGTATGGATGCTGGGTATCGTTGCTTAAACTCTGCATTAAATCGGAAAAAGTTGAAATCAAGCCTTTTACTATTGTAGTTTGGTTACGAACCAGAGCGCTGAGCCTTTCATTATCATTGTGAATCTTATCAATCTCTTGATTATAATATTCTGCGTTCGCATTTCCTAACGTACCAAATAAAACTTTGCTTACATCACCAATGAAATTAAAAAATCCTCTTTTCAAACGCGTTACGTAATTAATAATGTTCATGAGCCTTGATCTGCGAAGATCAATCCGATCTAATCTTTATCGTACAACTTCGATCGTTGGGGATTCTAAACATCTTTTCGATGCCTTAGTAGCATTGCAGATCCTCTACAGCGTTCTGGCAATTTTGAATAACTCGTCTCAGTGAAGATTTAGTTCGGTGAGGTCCACGTAGTTGACGACGGTCCAGCTCTGGTGGTACATTACCACCTCGCCCAGATGTTCTAGGTAGATTGGTCCCTCCATCAGTTGTACTTCGAGTAACTCGGAAGCTGCACAGCTCAGCAAGAGCAGGATGAAGAGTACCGATACAATTCCTATACAGAAATGTGATTAGTTTCTGTAATACGATTTTAATTTATTAACGTGGATTAACTTTTTCCTATTGTTGAGGAGGATTTCATAATTAACATCTGAATTTCGATCGATTATTATTGCGGGCCCTTCCCATTTCGGCGCGAGGGGAGATTTGCCTCGTTCTTGTGCTACGAGCACCTCATCTCCCTTTTCAAATACTGGAGAAGGTCGGCAGATGTGTGCGTTTTGGTTTGATTCATATTTTTCTTTTGAATAAACGAGATAATCGCGTCCTTGCTTTAAAATACGCTCGTGATCCGCTCGAAGTCCTTCGAAGGTAACGTTCGTTTGGTAACGTTACCTTAGTTCGATCGATGGTAACGTTAGTTTGATGAATCGGCAGATTATTAGGAATGTTCAGTTTGCGACCGAACTGCATTTCGAAAGGTCTTAGATGTATTCCTTCGTGTTTGGCTGTGTTGTATGTCATAGTTACGAACCTCAATTTCTTGTCCCAGTCTTCTCTATTGTCGTGAATAAGTGATTTTGTCTGCTCCTTGATAGGCTCGTGTGCTCTTTCAAGGCTTCGTTTACTTTGTGGATGAAATGACGTAGTCGTCATATGATCAATCTTAAAAAGTTCTCTAAATGTTTAATGTTTGACTAAAAGCTCTAAATGTTTAAGTGTTTGACTGATAAAATTCCGTCCTCCATCTGTCAAAATCTTCCTAGGGGCGCCGTGGATGTAGATAAAATGTTCAACCAGCGCGTGTACCGTGGCTTGAGCATCTTGAGTTTTCAACGGTATAAGAGTTATGTACGTTGTCAACTCGTCCTGTATAGACATGATGTACCTATGACCCTCGTCGGATTCAGGTAGTGGTCCGACAAGATCAAAAGCTATTGTGTCGTTTGGTCTTTCCGGAGTATCCGTTATAACAGCGCCTGCTTGTGGTCGTATCCTTATGAGCTTGATTTTCTGGCACGTGTCGCATTTCCTTATGTAGTTTTTAATGTTTTTTTTGCATGATAGGCCAGGTAGCAACAGCCTTCACCCGTTCGAGAGTTTTGGCTGCTCCGAAGTGTCCTGTGGCCGTCGTCCCGTGGTATTGTTTTATGATCTTGAGTCGTTCTTCCTCGGTACCTGCTTCGTATGGTTCTGCATCGTACAGGTAAAGTAAAGGGCGGTCTTTTCTTCTTGACCAAATAAAATGAATAATTTGTTTAAGTCTGATCTTTGTCGCTGGGTGAATGTTCAACTATTCGCATCCCAGATTTACTTTTGTTGGTTTGTCAATCTTCTGTAACGTTCTAGATAAATTATTCAACCATTCTATTTCTTCGTTTGAGAAGTCGATGTACAATCCTTCTTCAGCCTTTGTGGCAAAATCTGTGATTTTAATTGTCGGAATGCCCTTAGGTGGAGGTTTTTCTGTAATTTCTGTTACACAAGGGCTACCTATCGTGAGTTCGAACTCAATGTATAAAGGAGATTCTTCGTCTTTGGTGTTTTCTAATTATTATTCAGTTTCTTCTTCCTCCGGCGTAGTATCGTCAACATTTTCCGATGCGTTTTCCTTGCCACTCGACTGGGGGCTCGCGCGTGATTGCCCTCGAGTAGTGACCGCATAAATTCGTGATAACGCATCTGCATTTGTGTTAAGAGATCCCTTTTTGTATACGGGATCATACTCGTATTCCTCTAGCTTCATTCGAAGTCTCATCAGTCGGCTGTTGGTCGGAGAGTCAGTGACCTTCAAGATCCATATAAGAGGTTTATGGTCTGTGACTATTTGGAACCTTTTCCATAAAGGTATTGACAAAAATGTTTTACGGCCCATGATATTGCCAACATGTCCTTCTCTGTCGTTGAGTAACGCTGTTCGGCTTTATTTCAGGTGCGAGAGGCGTAGCAAATAGGTCGGTCTTTTCCGATGGTGCCTTGACATAGGACTGCTCCTATTGCATGGTTACTATCATCCGTGGTCAAAACGAAAGGCTGCGTAAAGTCCGGATATTGTAGAAAAGGTGCTGTAGTCAGTGCAGTATGTAGTAAGTTGAAGGCTTGTTCCTTTTTGTCAGTCCAGATCCATTCTTTGTTCTTTTTTACTAGTTCTGTCAGTGGATTTTCGATTTTACTGAATTGTTTAATACATTTTCCATAGTAGCCGGCGAGCCCTAAAAATTGTTTTATTTCCTTCGGATCGCGTGGCTGTGGAAACTTGATAACTGTTTCTGTTTTCTTGGGGTTTGACTGGACGCCGTTCTCTGAGATGGCATGACGAAGAAACTCCAGTGCTGGTCTCAGAAATTCGCACTTGTCTGGTTGAAGTCTCAGGTCAGCTTCCTGGAGCCGCCTCAATACGTCGATTAGTTTTTTGTTGTGATCTTCCAGCGTTTTCCCATAAATAATGATGTCATCTAAACGAACAAAACAGGCGTTGCCAATGAGTCCGCGTAACTGTTACATCCCAGCGAATATGACTTCTCTCGGTTATTCCTAATATCCTCATTTGCCGTTATAAGCTTATTATTATACATGTATAAATCGAAGAATAAGACGCGTAACAGCGTAAAAAGAAACGTGTGTACGTTCCGCGAGCATATTCAAATCACAGCGATATGTACACGATAGCCACACCACCACAGTCATCGACTTTTCCTATCCCATTGGCTGTCAATAAGAATACGATCTCAGGCGCATATTTGGAGAAGAATTGTCGAACGAAAAACCAACCATCAACTCGATCAACAGACTCTAAAAACTCTATCCAAAACGATCCAAAAACTCCACGCCGTCCCATCCGCATGGTGACCAAGAGAAGCCCCGACCCTAGGATGTAACACAACGCGTTGTTCATCATCCGCTGAAACGTTGAAGATGCGTTTTTCAAGCCGAATGGCATCCGATTGTAGTGATAGTGACCGTTGGGCGTGGAAAATGCAGTTTTCTGCTTATCTCTTTCGTCCATGAGTATTTGATGAAAACCGGACGCTAAATCAAAAGCAGAGAAATATTTCGCTTGTCCCAATTGGTCCAAGATTTCGTCTTTACACGTCTATACACGTAAGCATCGTGGGCTGTTTTTTCGTTTAATTTACGAAAATCAATCACTATGCGCCATTTCTTTTGTCCCGAAGCATCGGTTTTCTTTGGAACAACCCATAAAGGTGCGTCATACGGTGAGTCGCTTGCTTCTATGAGTTTCTTCTCCAACATCTCGTTTACTTGCTTGTCGATTTCCTCTTTGTGAGCTGGAGGATACCTGTATTGTTTGACGTTCACTGGTACGTCATCGCTGGTGATGCGGGGTTTGACCGCTTTCGTACCTAGTAATGAGTCACCAGGTAGGCAAATACGTCTGGATAGGATGAGATAATGTCCCATAGTTTTTCTGCCTGTTCACGCGACACATGTTCTAGGCGTACGTTTTCTCGCAGCATGCGGAGGCGTTCCGCTGAATTTATATTTTCTATATGATAGATTTGAACTGCACTCGAAGTTGCATCTTGGCGCGCTTCCTTCGAGAATTGGCTAAACTCCTCTAGAGGAATGCCACGCAGTAAATTCAATGTAACCATGATTGGTTATTCCGAGTCGTTTAATATCGGCACTCGGGCTTGATAGTCCTTGGCTTCATACACGCAAGGCACTACCGATTCCATATTGTCCTCAGCTGTGATAGCTGGTCCATTTGTGATATTAGTTATGGCCTTTATCCAATATATGGTCCTTGGTGGGACGATAACGTTCGTTGATTTTACGAATTCGAATCGATTATCATTAAATTGTAGGAAATCTTTTTTTCCTGTACTAATAAGCATCTGATATTCCTCCATAAAGGGAAGACCAATTAATCCATTTTCTTCCAAAGGGAAATCGTTCGGAATGACGGGAAAGATATGTGTTTTTCCCATAAAGTCTTGTCTCGCAGCAAAAAGGGATTTGTGCAGGTCGTTGCCCATTGTAAATTCTGTTTTCAGTTTCCTATTAATTTTGATTGGGCAGTCAGCATGTGTTCCTTCAATAAGTTTATGGCAGATCCGGTGTCAAGTAGGAATTCTCCGATTCTTGTTGCGGGCTCTGTGCATAATTTGACCACTCGTTTACCGGGTCTGATGGCATTGATTCGGAGATGTTTGTTCGGTAGGTTGGCTTATCGTTTCTTCCGCTGGTATGTGATTGACGGCTTGGTGTATGGGAGGTTGCGGTGGAATTGAGCTGTTTCGAAAACCCGACTGTTGTTGACGTGGTGATTGTGTGTCATACATTTTTTTCGACATACTTGTTTAACGTGTCCTGACCGGTTACAGTAGCGGCAAGTTATTGCTATACGTTGTGAAGGTGGGACAGTTGAGGGCCCACTTGAATAAAGTTTATGGAGGGTCATTCCACCTACGTTCCTTCCCCCGATGTTAAGGTTTCGTGTCATCATTTCTCGCGTGAAATCGTAAGCCTCAGCTGCCTGGGCCGTGGCTATAGCTGCTCGAATGCTTTCGGGTTTTTGTGCGCGTACTTCTGTCGAGATTTATTTTCTAAGGCTCAACAGATATTGCTCAAGGCCTTGTTCACGCTCATATTCTATCACGAATCTTCGTTTTGTTTCATTCGTTGTAGAATTTGCGACTGATAACACTTGATTCTGTATTTCGAGAAACCGATTTGTAAATTTCGAAACTGATTCTGACCTGCCCTGAAACGTTCGTGCCCGTTTTTCTCGCCACACGCTAACCGGTTGTAGATTCCCGTAGAGTATCCGAAGACCCTCGTAAAGTTTTTCGTATGTGTCTGTTTCGTACTCCTGGATTTCCCTTGCCGCATTGCCGTTTATTTTCTATGCGGTTATGACTCTACGAAGGTATTCTGTTCGAGATACCTGCCGACGTACGTCTTCGATTGGTGCAATGAATGTTTCGACCCCAATATTTTTTCCGTAAAAATCTTCAATGAGTTCTAATGCCTCTTTGAGTGTTAATTCTTCGAGATGGTGTTCCGAGGTTTCACTTTCAGCTCACGACACCTCATTTTCTATTTGTGAATTTGTTTCCAACATTTTGTTTATCGCGGATTCTATTGTTGCATTGACGTTTGATAGCGACATCTCGTTTGTCATGACAGGGTCTGTATAATGTACATATGTAAATAATTTTAAGAATAATACAACCTAATACAAGAATATGCAATACAAGGATAATACGACAACAATACAGTTTTAAGAATAATCCAGAATGATACAATAATAAAGTATAATACACTTATCTATGCGTTAGCGTTTTCGTTTTCCTGTGAATTATGTTTATATGGATTTTTCATAACTAAAAACTTGCTTCATATTTAAGTAGTAACTTAATTCCGTAAGTATACAAACATAGCTGCCAGTATACAATCATGGAAGTACGTATGGACAACATAATTATGTATCGCTAAATAATCGATTATTTAAAATGTATGTAATGGTTTATTGCGTCCCCTTAGGGTTACATCCGGACCTCCGTCTCGTCTTCCTCCTTTTTACACTTCCGCCGCTTACATTTCTATTCCCTACTATTTACACTCTATCTTAACATATCCTTAATCCTATTCCGCCAGCCCCTCGCTCTCCTTCGCTCGCGCCGCCGCTCTTCTCTTTTTTTTCCGCCTTAATTCTACTTAAACCTACTCCGCTCGCTCTTCTCCTCGCTGCCCTACTTCCGTTTCCCCTTTTCACTCCATTCCTCTTTCATACCGATTCTACCTCTCCTCCTCTCTCACAACTCTTCTC
Source organism: Ophion slaviceki (assembly GCA_944452715.1). Classification (NCBI taxonomy): domain Eukaryota; kingdom Metazoa; phylum Arthropoda; class Insecta; order Hymenoptera; family Ichneumonidae; genus Ophion; species Ophion slaviceki. Next base: position 5,238,879 of record OX101790.1, read on the forward strand.
TTCCCTCTCCTGCCTCCTTTTCTGCAACCTTTTCATCCATTCCTCTCCCCCTCCTCCTTCATCCAGAATTTCTTTTACCCTTTCTCCTATCCCCTTTTCCTCCCCTTCTCCTCCTCCGCACCTGTCTATTACATGTTCCCATGATTCACCCTCCTCCCCACACATCCTACATTTTCTCTCTTCCTCCGTCTCCCAATATCGCGCCTCTCTCATTTCATTCCCTAACCTAAACCTCGCTACCCTCCTGTACCTTTCCTCTCCCCACCCTCTCTTTAAATACCCTGGTACCCCTGTTGCTACTACCTCTTTGTACCATCCATTAAACCTGAAACGGTGGTAATGATCGAAGGTTCGCGGTGTTAAGTAAATGAGTTATGACTTACCGATTTCTTATCCCGAACTTTGAATGACCAGAAGGCTCATAATTCTGAATTTTAATATTGCCAAACTACAAGTTTCGTAAAGATCATGCCAGAGAAAGTCCACACAGTTGACTGTAAATGATGAAGAACGGTAAGAGTAGCGATAGAAAAAAGATACAAATATGATTTCTTATACGAAATAATTTTAAGAAATAGAATGCAGAAGATGACCGCTTTATTTGAACGACCAGTAATACGACATACAAAAGTCCGAATATGCAATATTAAGCATGCCACAAAATCCCGATTTTTTTATTATAGAGAACGAGCTATATCAGAAAGTTTAAATATAATAAAAGCGAATAAGAGATTCGTCGGGGTCACGAAAGTTTTAGACTCCGGAAATCATAGCTTCGATCATCCAGTTTGCGAAAACTAAAGTTTAGATAGTGTAAGATTCCGAAAAAGAACGTTCAGAACGGTCAAAATTCCGAAAAGTCACGCATACAGCAGATACCAGTTTTGCCTCACGCGTTTAGATGGCAGCACCACTACTGTAACGCAAGTGAACGGAAGAACACAAGGCCGACATACTTACAAAAGCGTTGCCGCAGAATCATTTTTGTAAACTGAGGGAAGACATCGGGGTGAAGGAACTCTGACGGCGGAAGTGTTGGAAATGTTCGAGCAGAGTCCGACATAGCCGGGGGATCTCTATAGTCGACCTACCGGTATACGACGCGTGAGGCGCTGTGCAAAGAGCAGAAGGAGCGGGCGGTCTCACTTTCCTCAGTTCGTCTCCTACGCTCTGTGAAGGAGCACCAAGAGTCCAAAGACTTATTTTTTTGTTGATTAATTTTCGCTTACTCTTAAATAAAAATAAAAATTTAACAGATCGTTATCATATTTCATATAATCATCTGTACAATTTGTATTTATTTCAACCACGCTCTGCTACCACAATCCCTCGCACCTTTTAGAAGAAACTCGTCGGCTTTCCTTTACCGGTACAAAAGAAAAGTCAACAAATCACTTCGTAAGTTAGATGGTTGGGAGGAACACATCCAAAAAGGAAACTTGTCCAAGGAGCTCTTGGACGCAACAAATGGCGAAAGGCCTACGAATCACGTTGAAATCAATGTTAGATCTCATCGAGTACCTTACACAACAGTGCAGTTTTCCATATGTTTTAACAGGTCGCGTGAATCAAGATCCGCTGGAGGTATGTCAGCGAAAGTCCCTATAACTTATTGTTTCATTTCACAATCCTAAAATCACAATAAGGGGTAACACCACTGTAGAATTGTCAAAAAATTGATTCTATTAAATTGGCTCAAGAGATGCTTTGAACCACCTAGAATACAGGGAAAAAAGTTTGGTACCTGTAAAACAAAGGTCCGCAGGTATGCGGTCGTAATTGCTAGCCCGTGTGCGAGCCGTCGACCGTTTTTCTCGGAACACAATTTTTGAGCACATCTTTAAAATAACATTCCGAAGAGAAATAAGTACGGGATTTTCCATAAGTTGATTATAACATCAATTATAATTGTCCAAACAATTGTCCTTTTTTGTCGAAAATTGAGTTTTTACTTTAAATGCTTGCCAATTATAAAAAAAAATAATATTTTCAAAATCTCTACCCATTTCTATAGCTATACTCAGGTAAATTAATAGAATTTGTTTTCAAATTTAAATTTGCGTCACTCATACTGCGTGCCGCGGAGCGTCTCAAATTCGGCATGCCTCGCAATAATGGCTCCAGCGTCACTATTTTGTATAATTTTTCAATGTAATTTTTTTCGTTTACTTGAACATATGACTAATAACATCATTGAACATTTTTATCCTCTTACTTGTCCTTTGACCCAAAAAAATCGCGATAAATCACTTCATTTTAGACGTTTACAGTGGTGTAAGCTGTTAATTTACTCTTACTTCTTCATATGTTCGTCATTTCCCGACATGCAAAGTGCATTGCCGAAACCTATGGCTACAGTTTCGTTGTACGCTAGTGCGTATCCATAAACAAATTGAATAGAGATTTCAACGATCCGCTATTAGGTGAAAAAATGTGTACATAAGTTCCATTCATACTCCAATCATATACATATATCTGCATGGAAGTATACATACAGATTTTCTGGCAACACGAGAACTTGTTCAGTTGTTAATAGAGCTGACTGGCTTTTAAAAAAATTATCAACCGTTTTATTATAACATGATGGAGTATGAATAAAACAACGATTAATTTCAGTAACCAAACTTCCTTAACGAGAAAGTCAAAGTTGAAAAATAGACTTACTCATCTAAGCAGGTTTCTAACAGAAATGCAATGTCTACGAAGCATTATGCTAATTTCTGATTTGCAGGTTATTATCCCTTTACGAGTTCCAAGGTGGTGGGATTGAGTTTGGTGCTTGCTTCATATTCTTTTATGCATGTGCGCATGGTTTTTGTTTTTGTTGCTATAGAGGTTTTTTGGGACGGTCCGGCAAGCAGGTGGCTGCGATGACCATCCTTCGACGCCGACGTTTTTGAACCTGTATAAAATGTTGTCGACGTTGAGCGCGTTAAAACCGCCGCAAACAGGCAATTGTACTATCAACGTGCATCCACAAAGTACAGAACCCTTGGTGACGCTTGCTGACCTCAACACCATTTATGGCAATCCTGCGGCGCCCATTGACCTATCCGACGCGATCCAAAAAAAATTGCAGCACGTTGTGAAGTTCGATGACTGGGATTTGGACTCTGTCATTCACATAACCGAACATGACTATAATAAGCCGTCGGTCTGTGCTTTCGTGCTATATTGTTTGACTACAGATCTGGCAGTACGGCTTAGCAGCAAAACTAAATGTGGCCAATGTATTAAAGCTTTGCTCGCATCTAACCCGACTAATGTTCTCCCAGCAGCTATGCTAAAAAAATGGGAAAAGGGAGACTCCTCGGTTCATCCAAACCCCCGGTTGTATAACCTCGTTGTGTTTTTGGATCAAAGTTTTCAGCGTCATTGTCACACGTCCCAGCTTTTCGAAAATATAATGGACGATGTGTACAAGCATGAAGAACTAACATTTCCATGTCGAATTCACTCACATGCGATCCTTTTCCATATCATTAGGAGATTTCCCACCATGAGGATGCAACAATATTGCAGGCGAACAAACGCCGATTAACAAAAAGAATACTAAGCGAAAAAAGCAGCAAAGCACTACAAATCTTGGGTTTATATTAGTTAACTTTGATTTTATTGTAATGTACATATGTAAATAATTTTAAGAATAATACAACCTAATACAAGAATATGCAATACAAGGATAATACGACAACAATACAGTTTTAAGAATAATCCAGAATGATACAATAATAAAGTATAATACACTTATCTATGCGTTAGCGTTTTCGTTTTCCTGTGAATTATGTTTATATGGATTTTTCATAACTAAAAACTTGCTTCATATTTAAGTAGTAACTTAATTCCGTAAGTATACAAACATAGCTGCCAGTATACAATCATGGAAGTACGTATGGACAACATAATTATGTATCGCTAAATAATCGATTATTTAAAATGTATGTAATGGTTTATTGCGTCCCCTTAGGGTTACATCCGGACCTCCGTCTCGTCTTCCTCCTTTTTACACTTCCGCCGCTTACATTTCTATTCCCTACTATTTACACTCTATCTTAACATATCCTTAATCCTATTCCGCCAGCCCCTCGCTCTCCTTCGCTCGCGCCGCCGCTCTTCTCTTTTTTTTCCGCCTTAATTCTACTTAAACCTACTCCGCTCGCTCTTCTCCTCGCTGCCCTACTTCCGTTTCCCCCTTTCACTCCATTCCTCTTTCATACCGATTCTACCTCTCCTCCTCTCTCATAACTCTTCTCTTCCCTCTCCTGCCTCCTTTTCTGCAACCTTTTCATCCATTCCTCTCCCCCTCCTCCTTCATCCAGAATTTCTTTTACCCTTTCTCCTATCCCCCTTTCCTCCCCTTCTCCTCCTCCGCACCTGTTTATTACATGTTCCCATGATTCACCCTCCTCCCCACACATCCTACATTTTCTCTCTTCCTCCGTCTCCCAATATCGCCCCTCTCTCATTTCATTCCCTAACCTAAACCTCGCTACCCTCCTGTACCTTTCCTCTCCCCACCCTCTCTTTAAATACCCTGGTACCCCTGTTGCTACTACCTCTTTGTACCATCCATTAAACCTCGATTCCCTTATCCTTTCCCACCTCTCCCTTTCCTGTTCTTCTCTGTCCTCCGCCTCTATTCTCCCGTACCCCTCCCCTTCCTGTTCTTGTTCCGCCTCTCCCCTCCGGCTCCCTTTTTTCCTGCATTCTTCCTTCCCCCTCTCCCACGCTGACCTTCCTGGTTCCCCCCTCCTCTCCCTCTCCCTTATTTCCTCCCAGCATTTCCTCGCCCACTCACTTCCTCCCCCCTTCTCTAACTTTTCCTCATATCTCCAAGCTCTTCTTGCTGCCCTCGTTCTTATTTTTTCCCTTTTCATTTCCTCTCTCACCATATATCCTGGTGTCCTCCAGTCTAACCCCAGCACCCATCTTATATATCTTTCCTGCACTGCCTCCATTGCCTCTCTTTCCTCCCACCCCCATATCTCCGCCCCATACCCCAGCACCGTCCACACCAGTGTGTCAAATAGCCACATCCTCCTTCCCACATCGTTCCCGAAATCCCTCTTCCCTATTCCCCACACTTGTCTCATTACAGTCCCCGCCTTCTTTATTCTCTCTTTCACCTGTGCCCCTTGCCCCCCATTCCTCTTAAACACATATCCCAGGTACTTGAATTCCTTCACTTCCTCTATCTCTTCCTCGCCCCATTTCCACGTCTTCTTTTTAAACCTCCCCCCTCCTTTCCTAAACCTCATCACCTTCGTCTTTCCCACGTTTACTTCCAGCTTCTTCCTTTCAAAGTACCTCTCCAGCCTCCTGATCATGTTCTCCATGTCTTCCTCCCTCTCCGCCATCACCACCACATCGTCCGCGTATGCCAGCGAGAAAATTTTTTCTCTCCCTATTTTTATTCCTCCCCATTCCCCTTTTCTTAACTCCTCTTCCAGGTCTGCCGTGATTATGTTAAATACCGCCGGGCTTAAAGGGCATCCCTGTCTTACCCCCTTCTCCATCCAAAACACCTCTCCCCTCTTTCCCCTCCTCTTCGCCGCCTGCTTCCCTATCAAATAGTTCAATATATATATATTGTCTATCGTTCCCATTCCTGCTCTGAATCCCGTTTGGTTCTGCGGCACCGCTCCGACTCTCTCCGTCTCCTCTTCCAGCCTTTTTGCTAACACCGTCGCGTACACCTTGTACAGCGACGGCATCAGCGTCACCCCCCTGTATTCCCCCACTCTCTCGCCCTGCCCTTTTTTTATAATTGGAACTGTAATTCCCTCCTTCCATCCCTCTGGCCAACCCTCTTCATCCCACACCCTCCTGCAGATCTCCCAAGCCCAGTCAATCGCCTTCTCTCCTCCCCACTTCCACGCTTCGTTCGGCATTTCGTCTCCCCCCATCGCCTTTCCCTCTTTTATTTTCTGAATCGCCACCCTTATTTCCTCTTTCCTTAAACCCTCCTCCATATCTCCTCTTCGTTCTCTTCTTGCTCCCTCTTCCTCTCTTCTATCTGTTCCACCTAGCAGCCCCCTGAAGTAATCCTTCCACTCTACCGCCTTTATTCCCTCCTCCACTCTTTTCCTCCTCTTTCTTCCCCTGTTCACTATCTTCCACACTTCCTCTTCCGTCTTCGCTTCCGCTACCTCCCTAATTCGCCTATCTCGTTCTTCCTCCTTTTTCCTCTCACACATCTTATTGTACTCCCTTTTCTTCCCCTTGTACCGTTCCGTCGTGCTTCTTCCTTTCCTCCATTTCCTTAGTTCCTCCCTCATCTCCCTCTTCTTCTTTCTACTTTCCTCATCCCACCATCCTTCCCTTGTCATTCTTCTCGCCCTACTATTACCCTCCTCGCTCACCTTCATCGCCTCCTTCATTTTCCCCTCTATCTCCTTGACCAACCCTTGCATGTCCCCTCCCTCTAATTCCACTTCCTCAAGTCTTTTTCTGTACCCCTCCTTCATCCTTTCCGTCCATTTGCCACTTCCTACCGTTCTTTTCCCTTTGCTCTGACTCTTTCTTTCCCTTTTCCCTTTTTTAATCGTCACCACTATCGGGTGGTGATCCGACTCCGCATTGTCCCCTATCCACATCCTCTCCACTGCTTCCCTTGTTTTCCTGTCCCCTAATGCGTAGTCGATGACCGTCTCCCCCCTTCCCCCTGTATATGTGAATTCTCCCTCTTCATCCCCTTCTATGTTCCCGTTCAGAATCTCCCACCCCGTTTCCTCTAACCCCTTTATCAGCTTTCTTCCTTCCGCGTTTACCTTTCCGTCTTTCGACCTCCTTCCCTCCTCCCTCTCCTCCGTCTCCTCCCGTCCTCCTCCCCCTTCCGCTCCCGTCCGCGCGTTAAAATCCCCTCCAATTATTACCCTCCTTCCCTCCTGCCGCTCCATCCATTCTTTTAGCCTCTCCGTTTTCCTTTCCATATCTCCGTTTATGTACACCCCGATTATTGCCCATCTATTCTCCCCCTCTACCAACTCCACCGTCATCATCCCCTCTTCCTCCCCCCTGCCACCTTTCCTTTGCGCTTTCATCTCCCCCCTCACCCCTATCACCATCCCTCCCATTGCTCTCCCCTTTCTATTTCTTTTCACCGCCCACTGTGCCATCCATGTATACCCCCTCGGCAGTCTTTCCCTTATTCTGTCCCATCCTTTTTCTTCCACCCACGTCTCCACCATCACTACCACTTCGCAATCCTCCAAACCCTTCCAGAAATCCTTATCCTTATTCGTAAGACACGCCACATTCCAAAACGCTATTTTCCACCTCCCCCCTTCTTCTTCCTTTCCTTTCTTTTCCTCGCCCTTTTTCTCCGTCCTCTCTAATCGTTTTTTGATCCCCTCCTGGTCCCTTCCCGCTCTCTTTCCACTTGCCTCCTCTCCTCTGCTCTTCCTGTCCCCCTTTCCTTTCCCCTCCAGTCTCTCAATACTTCCTTTTTCTCATCCCAATGCCACACTTGGCCCTCGATTATCACCTTCCCATACCCCACCCTCACCCTTTTCCCCCTTCTTTCCTCTTCCTCTCCTATTCTTTTCAAATTCCACGGCATTCTCCTTTCCTTCCACGTTAAGTCGTCCTCAATTCTTTCTTTCCTCCCCCTCAGCTCCTTTTTCCTCCTCATCACTTCTTTTTTCTCCTCTATTTCCTCCATTCTTACCTCTATCATTATGTCTTTCCCTCCGCTTTGCCCTTTTTTGATCTCCCTCGCCCCCTCCACTCTTCCCGTCGCTCCAATTCTCTCCAAAACCTTTTCTACCGTTTGTTTTATCGTTCCCTCCCTTGTAGCCCCCCTTATTATGAAGTTCCTCCTTCTTTCCTCCCTTTCCTTCCGCTCCATCTTCCTCTCCATTTCCTCTAACCTTCTCTCCACCAGTCCCTCCCCTCTCTCTCCCCTCGCTTCGTTTCCCTCTCCCTCACCCCCCTTCCTTCTCTCTTCCGCGCACTCCATTTCACGCAGTCTTTCTCCGATCCTTACAATCTCCCTCCCTTGTTCCCCTATTTTTTCCATTTTTCCTTCTCCTTCCCTTATTCTTTTTTCCATTCCCTCCTTTTCCTTTCTCCATTTTTCCTCTGCCAGCTTCATCTCTCCTCTCACCCTCCCTAATTCGTTTTCCACTTTTCTCCCTTGCCCTTTTACCTCCTCCAGTCCCCTCTGTATCTCTCTCCTCATTGCCTCTATTAACTCCTCTAATCTTCCCCCCTCGTGTCTCCCTCCCTCCGGCGACCTCTGCACCTTCCTGCTCTTCTGGAAGGCCTCTTTTCCCTCCTGCCCTTTATCCTCCATCTGCTCTCTCTTCCTCTTCCATAACTCGCTAATTTCCCCTACGCTCTCACTTCTTTCCAACCGTAGCCGTTCCGCGTTCGTCTTTCTCCCCCTCCTTCTCGCCACTTCCTCCTCCTCTCTCTCCATCTCCCCTGGCCCTTGCGCCTCAACGGGTCCGCGTGCCTCGCCGAGTCTGCGTGCCTCGCTGCTCCCCTCCCACCCCTTTCCTTCGTCGCACATCTCTTCCTTCGCCTTTTACCTGCCGCGTCTCACACCGCCTCTGTTTTACCCACCCGTTCTCCTTATCCCTTTCTCCTTCTACTTCTTATCACTCCCGTCCTCTGTCGCTGCTGCTCTTCCTTCGCCTCGCGCTTACATCTTCCCCCCTCGTTTTCCTTACCTCGTTCCCCCTCGCCGGTTTACCGTTCCTAACCTCACACTCACCTGTTTTCCGCTCGTTACCTCTTTACTTTCCCTTTATCGCTGTGTTTTTTCGTCCCTCCCACGCTCCCTTCCTTCCCCTTCCCTGTTCCTCGCTCTTCCACTATTTTCATAAGTAAAAACTTGCTTCATGTTTAAGTAGTAACTTAATTCCGTAAGTATACAAACATAGCTGCCAGTATACAATCATGGAAGTACGTATGGACAACATAATTATTTATCGCTAAATAATTGATTATTTAAAATGTTGTTAGCGATTAAGTTTTTAAAAATGCTTCAGTTCTCGTTATATAGGCATATAATCAGAGATGGAGCTCTTCTTTTAGATTTAGGAGTGACCTTTTGAAAAAGTTATAATTTGGTACCAAATAGATCCGTTTTCATATTTATCTTCATGACTCCCGAGTAAAAATGATTGTATATACTTAAATACAACTATATAAAAATGATATACAATCATATATATTTACATATAGGTTTATATATAATTATATATATATACGTGAAAATTTTATTTACGGTATATAAAATTGTATATGACTGTATATGAGTACTTTTATTTTATTTTGAAATACATATAATTGTATATATCTTTATATGGCTTCATATATGATTAGATATAGAAAAAGTTTTCTTTCGTTTTATTCGCGTATGGAAGCAGGTAAATCAAAATATTGTTTATTAAAAGTTAACAAATTATGTATTGATGCAATATATTTACCAAATTTATTTACAACCCGAGTAAAAATGAATATATATATCAACATATATAATTGTATATTAATTGATCATATGCAATTGTATTGAGTCGTACAGGTCCGTCTCAGAAATAAATAACCCCACCACGTAGTCAGAATAACCGATTTCGGGAGAGAGAAGGGGTAAGCGAGAGACAGATCGACATAAAAACAAGGTCAAACAGCTCGGACCGACAGAGAGACCGGTGAAACCCGGAGAACCCCACTAATTGAATTAAGGGAAGACGGAAGAGAAGGGGAAAGAAAAACCGGCAAACACCGGACAAACCGACTAATCGAATTAAGGGAGGTAGAAGAGAAGGGGAAACGAAAAGGTGGTAAAATATGCATATAAAAGGACGGGAATTTTTGGGGAAAGGCACTCCTTCTTTGGCTGGGAAGTCGATCGGTACCAAGCACATTAATACTGACCCTAGGGGAAGAAAAGTGTGGAAGGCGGAAAATCGACAGAGCAGCTAAAAGGTGGAGTCACTAGAGTCATAGAGTACTCTCAATTATCTAAAAACCCTGGCCGGTACTCAGCCGACGTTAATACTGACCGCAAGGGAAGGAAAGCGTGGTGGATGGAGGGTCAAGGTGAAAGAAAATTGAGAAAGGTTAAAAGATTAAAATAAAGAAACGTACAAATAAAATAATATTATAGAATAAGAGAAAAAGTTAAGAAAAAGGATAATCGGAATTATTAACAACACAGGAGTAGCAATTATCGAACAGTAAATAGAAAATTTGTATTAGGAAAGCATAAAGGGCGAAGAGGTATTTTAATTTGCGAGCGTCCCGATACTCATTTTAAAAAAACACACATCCACAAACGCACACCTACACCGAAAAAATGTAAACATTGAGCGAGCCTGCGCGTCACGAACCACCGTTCCGCGATCGGTAGAGCGACTAAGGGAGAGAGTAAAGATTATCGACGCATGATAATTTATGCGGGTCGCGCCCGGAACGGTTTACCATCCGAGTAATCACGCGAAGTGAGCATTTACCGACGGAGAAAAACATTGCGGAAATTACAAGAATAACACAAACAACACACTACACCTACACAAGGCGGTCTTTGCTATTTTATCGAGACAAATAAAAAATGAATAAATTGTTTTCTTCATCATAAAATACCAAAACACCCAAGTCTCAACTAATTTCTTCCCTGGTCGAGTCCCGAACCACTAAATTTATTTATTTATTCGAATTCCGACCCGTTACAGTATATACTAATATACAGTTATGTACGATAGCATATGATTATATAGAAAATTTTATCGGGCCAATTTTCCTATCCAATTACATATGATCAATTGATATACAATTTTATATACAACATACTTTATATATAATAATATACGATTGTATATTATTATCATTTATAGGATTTTATATTTGTTATGCATATAGATAAATCTGTATATAGTATACCAGGTGTGTAAGTATAAAACCGGAATTTGCTCATAGGTGGCGCTAGATGTCGATGCAGTTACCGACACATCACGTCAGCGGTGTCTTGTTATTGTATTGATATCCGACAAAGATTTCCAACTCACAATAACACGAGTTTCATTCAGTAGCATTAGTTTATTAGAGATAAACATGTCGAGTTTTGTGCCAACAAATTACGATTTGCGGACAGCACTACTTTTCTGTTTTCATCTGAAGAAAACCGCAGCCGAATCGCATCGAATGCTTGTGGAGGCGTTTGGTGAGCATGCTCTCGGTAAAACACAGTGTTTCGAGTGGTTCAAACGGTTCAAAAGTGGCGATTTTGACGTGAGGAACGAAGAACGTGGAAGACCACCGAAAAAGTTTGAAGACGCTGACCTGCAAGCCTTGTTGGACGAAGACGACGCTCAAACACAACAACAACTGGCGGATCAGTTAAAGGTGACCCGAGAAGCCATCTCCAGTTATTTGTATCATATCATTACAATAAACGTGTTTTTTCTGTACAAAAATTCCGGATTCATACTTACACACCTGGTATATGCATAACAAATATAAAATCCTATAAATTATAATAATATATTAGGAGTACAACTTTGCAGTGACCGTTTTACTTAGAGAGCCACTGCGTCCGAAGTAGTGGCCCTAGCTCAATAAAAAAGTGGCATTTTAAACTAGAGGCTCTGCCAATGTAAACAATTTAAAAAAGCTAACGGATACGTGTATGCATTATAAAGTTATAGGCACTCAAACATGGCAACCTACGAACTGAATTCTCAGCATTTGCGGGAGGTTATGATTTACTTCTTCAACATCAAGAAATCTGCGGCTGAGGCCCACCGTTTGCTTGTAGATGCTTACGGGGAGGATTCTATTAGTGAGAAAACGTGTCGGCGGTGGTTTCAACGCTTCAAAAGTGGAGATTTTGAGGTCGAGAACAAGCATGGTGGCGGAAGGCAGAAAGTTTTTGAAGACGGGCTGACAGCTGGGCGTTGTGTACTATGAGCTGCTCAAACCATCCGAAACCATCACAGGGGAACTCTACCGACGTCAGTTGATGCGCTTGAGTAAGGCACTCAAAGAGAAACGGCCACAATTCAACGAAAGACATGACAAGGTGATACTGCAGCATGACAATGCCCGACCCCATGTTGTAAATGTCGTGAAAAAGTACTTGGAAACACTGAAATGGGAGGTTTTATCCCACCCGCCGTACTCTCCAGACATTGCCCCTTCCGACTATCACTTGTTCCGGTCAATGGCACACGATTTGGCTGACCAGCACTTCGGTACTTACGAAGAAGTCAAAAATTGGGTCGATTCCTGGATTGCCTCCAAGGACCAAGACTTTTATCGACGCGGGATTCGAATGCTACCTGAAAGATGGGCCGAGGTCGTAGCTAGCGACGGGCAGTACTTTGATTAAAAAATATGTAGGCACTTTTTTATAATAAAGCCTTAAACTTTTGATAAAAACGGTCACTGCAAAGTTGTGCTCCTTATACAATCGTATATTATTATACATAAAGTATGTTGTATATAGTAGTAATCTTTATTCGCTTCCCCGTAGGGTTACAAAGGACTTCCGCGCCTCTCTCTTACATCCGTTCTTAACCTATGTATGCTGCTTAACCTACGCCGGCACGCACCCGCTCTCCGCTGCCTCCTCCGCTCCGCCTTATTTTAGTTAAACCTAGTTACAGCCGGCTATTCTTTACATCTACTCCTCTCCGTCCTCTCTCCGCTGGTCCGACTTCCGTTTCCCTCTTTCACTCCATTCCTCTTTCATTCCGACCTTCCTCTCCTTCGCTTCTTCCATCGTCCCTTTCCCTCTCCCTTCGCCGTTCCTCCAGCCCTTTCATCCAGGCCTCTCCCCCTCCCTCCTCGTCCAATATCTCCCCTACCCTCTCCCCTATTCATCTTTCCTCTCCGCTCCCTCCTCCACACCTGTCCAGCACATGCTCCCACGATTCTATCTCCTCCCCGCACATCCTGCACTCTCTGTCTTCCTCCACCTCCCACTATCTACCTTCTCTCATTCCGTTCCCCATCCTAAATCTCGCCACTCTCTTGTACCTCTCTTCCCCTCATCCCGCTTTCATATACCCTGGAATCTCTTCCGCTTTTATTTCCTTGTACCATTTATTGTACCTCAATTCTCTTATCTTTTCCCACCTCTCTCTTTCCTGGTTCTCCTTGTCCTCCTTTTCTTTCCTTCCATACCCATTTTCTTGATCCTGTTCTCCCGCTCCCCCCCCCCCCAAACTTCCGAAACGCTCCCCTGCCTTTCTCCCAATTCGATCTCTCCTGCACCCCCCTTCTATCTCTTTCCCTTATTTCTTCCCAGCACCTCCTTACCCACTCACTCCCTCCCCCCTTTCTTAGCTTTTCCTCATAATTCCAGGCTCTCCTCCGCGCCCTGGCTTTTATTTTGTCCCTCTTCGTTTCCTCCCTCACCATATATCCCGGTGTTCTCCAATCTAGCCCCAATACAGATATCTTTCCTGTGCCCCTTCTATTGCTCCTCTCTCTTCCCACCCCCAGATTTCTGCCCCGTACCCCATCACCGTCCACACCAGCGTGTCAAACAACCACACCCTCCTACCCACATCTTTTCCGAATTCCCTTTTCCCTATTCCCCATACCTGTCTCATAACCGTTCCCGTCTTTTTTAACCTATCCTTTATGTGGGCCTCTTGTCCCCCGTTCCTTCTGAATACGTACCCCAGGTATTTAAATTCCTTCACTTCCTCCATCCCTTCCCCCCTCCATTTCCATTTTTTTTCTTATACCTTCCCCCTCCTTTCCTAAACCTCATCACCTTCGTCTTCCCAACATTGACCTCGAGCCTTTTCCTCTCAAAGTACCTCTCGAGTCTCCTAATCATATTTTCCATCTCCTCCTCTCTTTCTGCTACTACCACCATATCGTCCGCGTTTGCTAGCGAGAATAATTTCTTATCTCCTATCTTGACTCCCCCCCCCCCCCCATTTACCCTTCCTAAGCTCCTCTTCCAGATCCGCTGTCAGAAGGTTGAAGAGCAGCGGACTCAGCGGACATCCCTGCCTTACCCCCCTCTCAGTCCAAAAGACTTCCCCTGCCTCCCCCCCTGCTTTCACTCTGTTCCTTGTCTCCTCGTATATTTCCTTTATCCTTTCTCTTAGTCCCTTCCTTATTCCCCTCTCCTCCAGCGCCTTCCATAACTCCTTTCTATCCACTGAGTCGAAGGCCGCTTTTAAGTCTATGAAAAGCGCCACCAGCTTTCCCTTCCTTTTCCCCACCTGCTTTCCTATTATGTAGTTTAAGACGTACACATTGTCTAACGTTCCCATCCCTCTTCTAAAACCCGTCTGGTTTTGTGGCACCGCCCCTATCGCCTCCACTTCCCCTTCCAACCTCTTCGCCAGCACTCCCGCATCTACCTTGTATATCGAGGGCATCAGTGTCACCCCCCTATACTCCTCTACCCTTATCCCTTGCCCCTTTTTTACTATCGGGACTATTATCCCCTCCTTCCAGCCCTCCGGCCAACCCTCTCCTCTCCGCACCTTTCTACATATTTCCCAGGCCCATTCTATCGCTCTTTCTCCCCCCCATTTCCACGCCTTATTTGGGATTCCATCGCCTCCCATCGCCTTTCCCTCCTTCAGCCTCTCCACCGCCTTTCCTAGTTCCTGGTCCGTCTCTCTGTCGTTCTTCGCCATTTCCCCCTCCTCCTTCCATTCCTCCTAATAGCCCTGTGAAATATCTTTTCCATTCCTCTGCCTCTATCTTCTCATTTACTCTACTCCTTTTCTTTCTTCCTCTGTTTACTATCTCCCACACCTTGTTCTCTGTCTTTGCTTTCGCTGCCTCTCTTATTCTTCTTTCCCTCTCCTCCTCTTTTTTCCTTTCGCACAACTCCCCATACTCCCTCTTCCTTTCCTTGTATGCCTCCTTTGTGCCTTTACCTTTCCTCCATCTCCTCAATTCCGCTCTTACCTCCCCCTTTTTTCTACTTTCCTCATCCCACCATCCTTCCTTCGTAGCCCTTCTCTCTTTACCCCCTTCTTCCTCCCCCACTTTCATTGCTTCTTTCAGTTTTCCCATAATTTCGTTCACCGTTTGTTGTATCTCTCCATCCCCCACTGCTGCCTCCTCTATCCTCCTCCCGAATTCCACCTTCATTCTTTCCGACCACCTCCCGCTCCCTTCCCTTCTTTCCGTCCTACTTCGATTCTTCCTTTCTCTTTTTCCTCGCTTTATCGTTACGATCACCGGGTGGTGATCCGACTCTACTCTATCCCCTACCCTCATGCTCTCCACCCCTTCCCTTGTTTTCCTGTCCCCCATCACATAATCGATTACCGTCTCCCCTCTTCGCCCTGTATATGTAAATTCTCCTTCTTCGTCGCCCTCTATGTTACCGTTAAAAATGTCCCACCCTGTTTCCTCTATCATTTTTATTATTTTTATTCCCTCTGTGTTTATTTTCCCGTCCTTTGATCTCCTCCGCTCCTCTTCCTCCTCCCTGTCCACCCTCCCTCCTCCACCCTCCTCTCCTGTCCGTGCGTTGAAATCCCCTCCCACTAACACCCTCCCTTCGTCCCCTTGCCTTTCCATCCATTCTTTCAAACTTTCCACTTTCCTTTCCGTGTCGCCATTCACATATACTGCAATTATCGTCCATGTGTCCTCCCCTGCTTTCACCTTCACTGCCATTAGCCCCTCTTCTTCCCTCCTTCCTTCCCTCTTTTCGGCCGCCATTTCTTCCCTTACTCCTATCATCATCCCTCCCATTGCTCTCCCCTTCCTATTCCTTTTTTTCACCCATTGTACTGTCCATATGAACCCCCTCGGCAGCTTCCCTCTTATTTTTTCCCATCCCTTTTCTTCTACCCAGGTCTCTATCATCACCACCACCTCCCATTCTTCCAGTCCCTACCAAAACTCTCCGTCCTTATTTGCGATGCCCGCCACGTTCCAAAATGCCACCCTCCAGCTCCCCCCTTCCTTCTCCCTCCTCCTCGTTTTCCCTCCCTTTTCTTCCTCCCTCTCTACTCTACGCTACTCTAGTATGTTGTATATAAAATTGTATATTAATTGATCATGTATAATTGCCCGAGTAAAAATGAATATACTGTTACGTCCTAACCGGCGGATATCCATCTCGGTCAAGAAGAGCGATCTCTCCCTTTACTCGTTATTCGGACAATCCACATCATCTTAGGACAAGTTGGCCTGTTTCGAGCCTAACCTTGCGGAAAATTGCTCAGGATGGGCTTGAGAGTGCGATTCGCGATTATAAATCATGACTCGTTATTAAGAGAAAAAAAATAATACAAACGTGAAATATTCAGTTAAAATGTAAGTAAAATTCGAATTCCATTACGAACTATTTGAAAAGCAAAATTTCTCGGGTTTCCAAACATTATTATCAATTTTACGATCAGAATGTTGTCAGGGTGAAAAGAGCGAGGTTACGTAAATTCTAAGCTATTGGGCGTCTAATTGAGGAGACGCGCGAGATCGCTGAAATGGGAGAACATCCCCATCTCTTCCCTTATGTGTGTGAAAAATGTTCATGATTACTTACTCGTTTGGTGCAAATGAAATGGAATGGGTGAAATCCAATTGCTTCTGTTGCGTGAATCAGTGTAGGAATTGGTGATGGCCACGTAGTTAAGATGTAGTGCAGTCTAAGACTCTTGATCCTTTTTCTTTTATTTTACTCTTTTTTTTCACAGTTTTCACAATTTTCACATTAAACCGACTTTTACTACGACTGCGATTACACTAATTATAGAAAGATGAACGACTTGCTTCAAAGAAAAATCGACAGAGACTCCAAGTAACGAACTTAACTTGACAACAAAAAAATGTTAGGAGACTTTCCTCCAATTACGGTTATAGAAGACTCAACAGGAACTGACTACTCGGGATTCGGTTGGCAGACTGCCTTAAAGATTTTTCTTTTTCACCACGTAAGAATTAGGCGATACTGATTTTGAGAGAGTAGGAGCACACACTGTTCGTGATGCGTCTTTTGTGGATTAAGAATTGGGTCTATGTTCTTGATCTCGAAAATACTGGGAAGGGAGAATAGAGAGGCATTGTGTGCGGCGAAGTGCCCGTGGTTCGGGCCTTGTCGATTATAAGACCGGATATTTTGTTTATCAACCGCCGGAGTTTTCGTGCTATCGTTTCGAGTCGCCATGTAGGCTCATATTTATAATTTAATAAATCTTACAGAAAGGTAAATCCATGAACGCCTTTTGGTGAGAAACTACGCGTGGTCTTTCTACGTAATTAAACGATAGTCCGACTCGGAACCGTGTTTCTCAAAATCTTCATTCATCGCACTGATGTCACGTCGTGACCAAATGCGCACAATGTTTTTTTTTTAGCTTAACAACACGATAGCGGTATCCTCATTTCTCGACGGATTTAAATATTTTTTCTTTAGAATTAGGCCTACCACGGCGGAAATGTAGCCTATCCATAATAATATAACTAAGCATTTCTCGTACCTTCACACGCGAAAGCGTAGCGGTCTTAACGATATCAAGAACAAATATACAAGCGGGAAAATTTCGAACGATCTCGTTGTAATCCGAACAGAGTCCGAGTACATTGCAGAGTGTCCTTAAGACCAAAAATACACAAAGGAAACCTTCGGGTTACAAAGATGACGAACACGTGAAGCGACACGCAGGAAATGCGTGATGATATTCGTAAAGACGTAAATATATAACGACGCAACGATACCGAATGCTAACGACTATCCAAGAGCGGAAAATGTCCAAATCCTTAAAATATACACTCGTTGGGAGAAAATCCTCCGACCCAGAAAGTTGATCCGGCCATAAAACGGCGCTGGTATATCCCATGCGGTCTCACGGGCCTCGGTCAACAAAGCCTATCTTGAGGCAAGCGCGGCAACGCGACCAAGGCCCTTTTTCCTCCCTATATTTTTCCAATGCTCCAGATAACGAGACGCGGACTAGTTTCCGAGAATCGAGATGGAGATCACACATCATAACCTACACCCAATCCTAGTAATCAAAAATATTTCCCCTTCCAACTCGACCAATCATATGCACTCGTCAATTTCCTACATCGTTTCCACCAATCAAAAAATTTAACGCATGACGAAATGCGTTAAATTTGCACTTTTCGAGAAACTGCTTCTCCCACCATCCCAGCATCCAAAGATCTTACAAGCTAGAATAGAAAAATCTTGGAGTCAGTGTCCCATCATCACTCGCTGAGAAAAGTCTCCCAACAACTTTCATCGGAATAAGCAAACGCGAACTCGAACTTCGAAATTGTTCATCATAAAAACGCGAACTCAAACGCGAAACGTGAACCTCGAAATTGTTTCTTATAAAAACGCGAACTGTAAGGAATCATTTAACCATCTACGTTGAATGTGTACGTGTGAAACTCGCATGTGTGAACGCGTAATTCCAACATTGTCTCCGAGCGTGCGCAACCGAGGGGTCCGACCTATCTGCGGAGGCCCGAACTCAACCGCTGTAAACCGATTAACGCATCCACGGCGCATCATAAATGTAAGCGAACCTCTATGTATTTTCATGTTGACGGAATTAACTAAATTGGTTAATTTCAATAAATCCCGAATTGTTAATTATTTGTATGGATCAATTCTTTTTTAATCGAGTCACTGCGTCCCTCCCATCTTTGCATGCACCTTTCCCCTTTTCACCCTCATCCCGAGCTATTGCGCTAGGCGTAGGCTAAAAAGAGGGAACCGCGATAAAATATATGCCCACGTCCCCTCAGGACGTGACATATAATTTTTGGGGGCTCGTCCGGGATTATGAAAAGGGAATGTGCTGAGTAATCCAATGTCTGCCGACAAATCGAGTAGCTCATTAAATTTAAATGTTACGGAAGATCTAGCAGAACAATCGAGATATTCATTAAGGAGCTCCAGTACTGAATTATTTCCTGGCCTCGAAGCTCCTAAAAGATCCATAAAAAAATTAGCATTATCAACTAAGGGGAATCTAGATAATTCAAACAATATGGCTCTAGGAACGAATCAATTAATATCCTTGAAGGAAGCTGTTAGCGTTGTTCCGGAATTTGACGGGAAAAATATCCCCTTCTCAGAATTTACGACCGGTTGTGAAGATGCCAAAGATATGCTTCCAGCCGAATCAGAGAAGTATTTAGTAAAATTATTGAGGAACAAATTAAAAGATCTAGCCAGAGAAAGTATACATGGAATTAAATTCGAGACAGTAAAAGACCTCGTAGATTTTCTAAAAAAAATATACGCGCCAAACAAATCCGAGATTCAGCTGTTGGGAGAACTCAGCCATATCTATCAAGCAAGCGGCGATAGCGTTATGGAATTCGCGACGAAAATTAGGAAAAAGGCAAGAGAAATATTAGAAGCAAGAAAATTAGCCAACAATGGGGAAGAGGACCAATTATTTAGGAGACAAATGGATGAATATTTTCTTACAAGTTTCAAACGTGGATTAAAAGAGGAGATCGAACACCGACTCCCACCGTGCGTAGACATGCCCACCGCCATCGATCACGCGGTTAGAATCGAACGCGATCTCAAGGCTCGTAGGGAATTGGAATCGCGTTCTACCAAATCTGAAAGAGCTATTCCGACTAGACCTGTGAGGATATGCAACATTTGCAAAAGGGATAATCACCCGACCGAAGCTTGTCGATTTGCGACGGTAATTTGCCAAATTTGTAAAATCCATGGCCACAGTGCCAACGAATGTCGGAAATCTGCTAACGATCACGGGCCCGTCACGTGCCAAATTTGTAAAAAAATAGGTCATACCGCGGATAAATGTTTTCGCAATCAAAAATCCTACACAATTACGTGCCAATTGTGTAAAAACCCAGGGCACATGGCCAGCGAGTGTACATCGCGTAAAGAGCCACAAAAATTCTCGAATGATCGTCCTCGCCCCTCATCTGTTCCTCAGTGCCAATACTGCCACAATCATGGGCACACTGCGGACAGATGTTTTAGAATTCCGAAAAATTCGTCGCAAAACGATACACCTACCTGCCGATACTGCAAAAAGATAGGTCACACATTAGAAAATTGCCGCATACTTGAATATAATAAATCGCAAACCTTGTCGGGAAACGGGAGGAATACCCTTCGGACGGACGCGCCGAGCGGTATCCCGATCCCCACGCGTCCAGCAAATTTGGCCACGCAAGAGGCTCAAGCCGACGATACCCGACCTACACAGTAAACGCAGAAAACTTCAATAAGCTACCCTCGGTGTGTATCGGAGTACTACCGGAAAAGGGTCGCACGGTAATGCTATTAGACACCGGAGCTATTCCCAACCTCATAAAGAAAGAATACACAAGAAATATGGTCGGTATCGATGAATCAGACATTATAAAATTAAAAGGCATATCAGAGCTACCAGTGTACGCGTTAGGGAGCGTAATAATTCAAGTATTCGGGTTTAATGCCCTATTTCACATAATTCCAGATTCGATACCGCTCCCCTATCCTGGATTATTAGGGCCGAATTTCTTTTTTGAAACTAAAGCAAAAATTAATTATGAAACAGAACGTTTTGAATTCGGAACAGGATCTCGGCCATTTGAAAAATCAGGCGAACCCGACGAGGTGATAGAAATCCCCGCGCGTTCGGAAACTTCCTTTCACGTAAAAGTGGAAGATAGCACGATAAAGGAGGGTTATCTCTCGCCTTTAAAAATCCGCAATGGTGTATATGCCGGCGACTGTCTGGTAACAAACATCCGCGGTAAGGCTCATTTGAAGGTTTACAATACCACAAATGATGCCATACGACTGATCGTGCCAGTTGTAAAACTGCAAGAATTCGACACGATCGGAGACTTAGCAGAAAATAAAACAAATCAAGATTGCATGACAATTTTAAACTCCAGTTCGATCCCTCGTGACTCTTCTATTTCAAGCGACGATTGCAAGACAATCGCGTATATTCAGGGTCCAAAAGAGGCCAATTTTAAAAAATCGACGGAAAATGTCGAGTTAAAAACCTGGCATCGCCCCAAAGAGAGCGATGATCAAGGAAAATTTAGAAAAATTTACGGTAGCGAGGAAAGAACTGGAACTGAGATCAATCAATCAAATAAAAACAAAAATAAAATCTCGAGCCATGAATCAAGATCGAATAAAATTAAAAAATCGAAAGTAAAAATAAAAGAAAAGCCAATGAGCAAAAAAAATTCAAAATCAAAAGCAAATCAAAATTTAAATCGGAAAGAAATTCAAAACGTTAATTGTGTTTCCCTCTCTGACCCAACATCGGGAAATATCAAAAATCTCTCAAAGCGCACGGAGACAATAAGAGGGCTCCTGCGACTCGATCACCTAGCCAAAGATGAGCTAGACCATGTAGAAAAAATTATCGAAAAATACCCAGATAGGTTTCACATAAAAGGGGAACCTCTGGAGTCTACATCCGTGCTGCGGCATAAGATCCCCACGGTCGATGACCTCCCGATCAATACAAAACAATACAGGTTTCCTCAGGCTCTTAAGGGCGAAGTCCAGCGTCAGGTAGACGAGCTACTGGACTCGAGGATTATCAACCATTCTCAATCCCCAAACAACAGCCCTGTTTGGATAGTACCAAAGAAACCCGACTCCAATGGCAATAAGCGTTGGAGGATGGTAATTGATTTTCGGGCCCTTAACGAAAAGACAATCGGTGATTCTTATCCGTTGCCTAACATCACAGACATTCTGGATCAATTAGGCAAAGCGAATTATTTCTCCGTATTCGATCTAGCGTCCGGATTCCATCAGATAGAAATGAATCCCGAAGATAAGCCGAAAACTGCTTTCTCTACTCCGTATGGGCACTATGAATTTTCGAGAATGCCTTTTGGGCTGAAAAATGCCCCGGCGACTTTCCAGCGCTTGATGGACGTCGTGTTGAGTGGACTCCAGGGAGTGTCCCTCTTCGTTTATCTCGACGACATCGTCATTTACGCTAAGGATTTAGAGGAGCACGGCAAGAAGACCGAGGAACTGATGGAAAGGTTGCGTAGAGCCAACCTACAATTGCAACCGGACAAATGCGAATTTCTCAGGCCAGAAGTTAATTACCTAGGGCATGTAATCGGGAAGGACGGTTTAAGACCGGATCCCAATAAATTATCAGCGGTAAGGGAATTCCCAGTTCCCAAAACTGCTAAAAATATTCGGCAATTTTTAGGCCTAACAGGTTACTACCGTAGGTTCATTAAAGATTTTTCGAAAATCGCGAAACCATTGACGCGACTTTTAGAAGATAAGGTCGATTTCGAATGGACCGAAGAAACACAAAAGGCTTTCGAAATTCTCAAGAATAAACTCTGTGAAGCTCCCATCTTGCAATATCCAGACTTTGAAAAACCGTTCATAATAACAACAGATGCTTCCGGCTACGCCTTAGGCGGAGTATTATCACAAGGTGAAATCGGGAAAGACAAACCGATCGCTTATACATCGTGCGTACTACGCGGGGCAGCCCTTCGGTACGACACTTATGAAAAAGAGGCAATGGCAATTATTCACAGCGTTAAAGCGTTTAGGCCTTATATTTACGGTAGGAAATTCACGCTTGTGACCGATCATAAACCCCTGGTCTGGTTTAAAACAGCCAAAGACGCGAACGCACGCGTCCTGAAATGGCGACTTAAACTTTCGGAATACGACTACGACGTCTTGTATAAGCCAGGGAAATTAAATTCAAACGCCGACGCCTTATCGCGTAACCCAATTGAAAAATTCGAGGATGTCAAAGCCATCCCTCATTTCGAACAGAAGAACGACGAGAATCTAGATGAGATAGCACAGGATATACTCCGCGAATTCGCAGAAAACAGCGTTAGCGAAAACGAAGGTCCTATACGTTTTACAACTCAAGCAGAAATTCATGAAACCCCAAAAATAGAAGAAATAAATGTCGTCACTCGCTCGCAAGCGAAGAACTATGTATCTCAGTTAGCTAAGAAAACAAAACAACAGGTCAAAGAAAAACTCGGTGACGATATATCGGAAAAGGTTGACGTACCTGCCCCTAAGGGGAAAGGCGTGCGCTCCAAGTCCCGGCGCCTTGCGCTCCGAAACCGTAGGGCCGTAAACTACGAGGAGAGTAGCAGCGAGGAAACAGAAGCCGAGATAACAAGGCCCGCGCGTGTTATGCGACCCCGAAAGGGCACTGACCCCGAATCAGCGGAGAGGCCTAACCTGCGCAAAGCACCTCAAATTCCCAACTCCAAAAGCTCCACTGACCTAGATTCCGACTCCACCAACGCAGTTGACTCAATATCCTCTGAAGACAAAGAAATCCCACTCCGGGAAGATAGAACCGCTGAATTTAAAATCGCAAATTGCGTAACAACCAAAGAATTATTTCACTATCGAAACGATAATTTGGTATATTTTGTCGATTCAATTGGAAAACCTTGCGACTCTGGATCGCAAAAATTACTCGAAGTAAATAAACTTCCCCTCTGGAAGAATTTAACAGAAGGTCGTGCCTACAGTAAACAGGTTGGGAAAAAATATCACATTGCCCTAGTCATCAAGGGCGAGTATTCTGGTTCATTATCCTTCGTATCAGAAAATATTAAAGAAAGCGTAAGGGAATTAAAAGATCTTTGTGAAAATCTCAAGCTCCAATCAGTGAGTATTTGTCACAGTAACCACGTCGAGCGCCTAATATGGGCTGACGTCTTGAACATAATAAAAGAAACGTTCAAATCCAGTCAAACCAAGGTAATAATCTGCTTAGGAACCTTACGCTACGTGCCAATTGAAGAACGAGATTCCATTTTTTATGAGATGCACAAGTCCCCGATAGGAGGACACAAAGGCGTCTCCAAGACATATAACAGAATTAAAAGAGAGTATTTTTGGGAAGACTTGAAATCGGACATTCAGAGAAGAATTCAACAATGCTTAGATTGCCAATTAAAGAAACTGGTTAGAGTCAAAACAAAACAGCCAATGATTATAACGGATACGCCAGGTACGGTTTTCGAAAAAATATCAATGGACATAGTAGGTCCAATGCGACGTACGTCCAATCAGAACGAATACATTCTGACTATCCAAGACAGCCTTTCAAAATTTTGTGTCGCTATTCCATTCCCAAATGCACTAGCGACAACGGTCGCCGATGCATTCATTAAAAGATTTATATGTGTCTTCGGAGCACCCAAGGCACTCCTTACAGATCAAGGAAGTAATTTTTTAAGTGGCCTCATGAAACGAATCGCTAAACGATTTCGAATCAAGCGATGTCGGACAACGGCATTTCATCCTCAATCTAACGGATCCCTTGAGAGATCTCATCATGTATTGGCTGAATTTTTGAAACAATATGCAGATAAGGATAATGAATGGGATCAATGGCTAGAATTAGCAACCCTTTCATATAATACCAGCGTTCATGAGAGTACAAAGTATACTCCATATGAAGTCGTTTTTGGCAAACTAGCGAGAGTTCCATCAAGCGAACCACTTAGAGAATCCGATCAGTTGCCCACCTACCGCGGGTATTTAATCGAATTAATTACGAGAATAAATGGAATCAGGAACCTCGCCTATGAAAACCTAGTCTCGTCCAAACATCGTTCGAAGAAATATTATGATAAAAATGCTAATCCAAAGAGTTTTAAGGTTGGAGATTTTGTCTACCTCCAAAAGGGTCCCAAACCAGGTAAACTTGGAGACCATTATACTGGACCACATAAGGTGCTAGAAAAACTGGACAAGGGTAACGTGAAAATCCAATATTACAACAAAGCACGCATTGTTCACGAGAACAGGTTACGCTACTCGCATATTAACATAGAAACCAAGCCCAAAAGGAAATCCAAGCCGAACAAGGTTAACGGCTCTGACTTCTAATTTTATTAATGGCACTAATCTCATCATTACATTATTTACAGATGATCATAATCCATTTAATATGGATCCTATATTTTACCAATCCTATCAGTGGTATGGTTGGATACGATTGTGGATCGAGCGCATCAAATATAACCACACTATCGCTGTTGGATGTTGAACCCTGTGAGAAACCCGCGCCCGAAACGATTACGGCAAATCAATACATCCAACTACTACAACTGAACGACTACTCGGAAACAATAGTGAAACAATGTAAGGTCGAAATTTTCAGGTCGATATACTATTGTGGAATGTCATCGCATGTGTCCATCGTCAGCAATGGACAAATAGAGTATCTTGAAACGACTAGTAGAGACGCGTGCGACGACATGCATAAACACGGAACCACACGGGTCAGTTATACCATAATTAACGGGTTAAAGGATAATCAAACAACCACGAGTAGTATTACTCTCGCCGGCCATGTTAAAGATAACGGAGAGTGCCATGGCGCTTCATACTCAGACCCGTATGGTACCTGGGACAATGTCATAGTCCAAGTAATTGTAAAAATATCATTAAGAAGCTACACCGCGCAAATAACTTTAAATTCAAACCAAATCCATCTACGATCAGGAACAGTATGTCCCTTGCTCTCGGGCTCATGTGTCGACCCCGATGGGGGATATACCTTTTGGGAACCGAGACCTCGAGAAAATTGCGGTCTCGACAAATACGGCATCCTTTACGAAGGCCTGTCGGTAAAGATTAGCGAAGTCAAATCCGAAAACCCGAATACAGTCTACTCCGTAACATCCGGCGATATTACATTTGCGCTAGCCGCCAAAGAAACTGACCAGATTTGCGGTTATAGTATCCTTAGCACAGAGCACCCTAAATTGTTTATATTTGAAACTACCCGTAGTATCTCTTTTACGATCCGAGGAAGGTTCCCGGTCGCGAACCTTGACATATTTGCCTACGTTAACTCTAAGTTTATATATGTAGAACGGCACATACGCCAACAAATGAAATCATTGTATCAAAATATGCTCGAGCAACAATGCGATAGAGAACGCCAAATATTACGAAATAGCTTAACCCTAGCAACACAAGCGCCAGACGAATTTGCATATAACTTAATGAAGGGACCTGGCTACATGGCAGTCCTAGCCGGCGAAGTAGTACACGTAATTAAATGTATACCTATAGAGGTAAATTTAATCAGGTTGAAAGAATGTTATAATCAACTACCTGTCACTCGTGGGAACGACACATATTTCCTGACCCCTAGAACTCACATCCTATTAAAAAAGGGAACCCAAACCACATGCAATACCCTCCTTCCCCCATACTACCACTTCGGGGACACGTGGTACAAGTTCATGCCCATACCGGTAGAAGCTGTGCCACCTGCGAGCATGAAACCCATGACGAAGGCTACCTGGAAATATACTAACCCGTCTTCGCTGGCATCAAGTGGAATCTACTCGAAGGAAGACATTGAGAGCCTCCGGGAACGCATAATGTTCCCGGTGGAAAAGCCCGCCGTCCTGAACCACATGGCGCGGGGAATCAGTGGACAAGACACCGCAAATCAAGGGATGCAGTTGCTCAATCTTCTGGACAATCACAGTATGCAACATCTCGCGGAATCTATCTGGAATCGTACATGGGGAAAGTTCATCCAATTCGGAACGGCAAGCGCTGGTGTCATCGGCATATTGCTGATCGCGCGAGCAATTAAACTCCTCGTGGACACAGTAATCCATGCCTACAGCCTGCATACCGTATATGGATAGTCGATATACCTCATCGGCGCAGTATGGGACTCAGTCACTAACCTTCTCATGCACCTGAGCAAACGACCCAAGGACGAAACAACTGACGTGGAAATGGGCCTCTTGGCTGGCAAGCCCGCCACAAAGTTACCGGCAGAGTCAGAGGACCCCACAGACAACTGCACTTTCCAGACTACGGCACGCGACTTGTACCCGAACCTTCCAAATCCCCAGCAACCTAATCACATCACCAAGGTAGTCCCTTTCCCTTGAAACAAATCTCCCACGAGAAACGACATTTTCTTTTGACGGGCAACGATTTGGCCCACAGTTAATTAGTGATCCTCCAGTAATTTGCCATTTACATTCTTTGAATCTAATTAAAAGAGAGGTAGAATATATAAATATAATATTAAAAGAAAAAAAAACTATATATATATATATACATATATAATACCCTTAAAAAAAAAAAAACTATTTTATATATATATATAAATAAATGAATAAAAATATATATAAATAAAGAAAGGATAAGGGAAAGAAGATATATATACGCGGATACACGAAGGAGCGAAAGCGTCACTCCTCGATCAGAGGCCGCACGTTCCTAACGATAGGCAACACCTGGCATGTTCAGCAGCAGCAAAAACCAGAAGGCAAGGCCCAACGATGAATACGAAGCGGAACCGGAAAACAACGAAGGTCACCAGCAGAAATAACAAATCGCAGGACCATCGGTGAACGATCGGCGACTGAATATAGGGCGCAACATGCAGAGAGAGAGAGAGACAGCAAGACGTCAAGTTAAATTATTTATTTCCAAATTCAGCTGAGAATTGCGGACACAGCCTTGGTTCATCGTGAAGGTGAACGCGTCATACGGAGAGCGACACCGGTCAACAGGAGTCCATACTATAGGCCGCAAAAACGGCTTCCGGGGTTGACCAGGCTGGGTGATCCCAGTCGGTTTCGGGGTGCTCCCGGCCCCACCGGGCTTCCAACATCCAGCGAATCCCGAATGCATCGAAATCCCAGCAGCGGTCCATAAACTCCTGCGCCTCCCGGTTGTCCTTTCGGAGCGCCCTCCGAGCCTTGGCAGCCTCAATGAAGGACGACTGGAACACAAATAAATCCATTTAAAACTTCTTGGAGATGCCAAACAGACAACCATCCCCGTCGTCGAACTACTCACCGCAGCGGGAACGAGACGGAAGATCTTCTTTGGAGCCATTATTAAATAACTTCTGCGTCGTTTGAAAAGAAAGGAAAACCAAAAACTCGTGTCCAGTCGCAACGAATACGTTTCGTGCAATGCCCAAGGCACGCGAAAACGCGCTTTTAAGGGCACAGTCCCCCACCAAAATAACCCCCACTCGAACGTCTACGATTGAGCGGGACGCGCAATTCTAAAGGGGGGAGGTGTCACGTCGTGACCAAATGCGCACAATGTTTTTTTTTTAGCTTAACAACACGATAGCGGTATCCTCATTTCTCGACGGATTTAAATATTTTTTCTTTAGAATTAGGCCTACCACGGCGGAAATGTAGCCTATCCATAATAATATAACTAAGCATTTCTCGTACCTTCACACGCGAAAGCGTAGCGGTCTTAACGATATCAAGAACAAATATACAAGCGGGAAAATTTCGAACGATCTCGTTGTAATCCGAACAGAGTCCGAGTACATTGCAGAGTGTCCTTAAGACCAAAAATACACAAAGGAAACCTTCGGGTTACAAAGATGACGAACACGTGAAGCGACACGCAGGAAATGCGTGATGATATTCGTAAAGACGTAAATATATAACGACGCAACGATACCGAATGCTAACGACTATCCAAGAGCGGGAAATGTCCAAATCCTTAAAATATACACTCGTTGGGAGAAAATCCTCCGACCCAGAAAGTTGATCCGGCCATAAAACGGCGCTGGTATATCCCATGCGGTCTCACGGGCCTCGGTCAACAAAGCCTATCTTGAGGCAAGCGCGGCAACGCGACCAAGGCCCTTTTTCCTTCCTATATTTTTCCAATGCTCCAGATAACGAGACGCGGACTAGTTTCCGAGAATCGAGATGGAGATCACACATCATAACCTACACCCAATCCTAGTCCTCAAAAATATTTCCCCTTCCAACTCGACCAATCATATGCACTCGTCAATTTCCTACATCGTTTCCACCAATCAAAAAATTTAACGCATGACGAAAATGCACTTTTCGAGAAACTGCTTCTCCCACCATCCCAGCATCCAAAGATCTTACAAGCTAGAATAGAAAAATCTTGGAGTCAGTGTCCCATCATCACTCGCTGAGAAAAGTCTCCCAACAACTTTCATCGGAATAAGCAAACGCGAACTCGAACTTCGAAATTGTTCATCATAAAAACGCGAACTCAAACGCGAAACGTGAACCTCGAAATTGTTTCTTATAAAAACGCGAACTGTAAGGAATCATTTAACCATCTACGTTGAATGTGTACGTGTGAAACTCGCATGTGTGAACGCGTAATTCCAACATTGTCTCCGAGCGTGCGCAACCGAGGGGTCCGACCTATCTGCGGAGGCTCGAACTCAACCGCTGTAAACCGATTAACGCATCCACGGCGCATCATAAATGTAAGCGAACCTCTATGAATTTTCATGTTGACGGAATTAACTAAATTGGTTAATTTCAATAAATCCCGAATTGTTAATTATTTGTATGGATCAATTCTTTTTTAATCGAGTCACTGCGTCCCTCCCATCTTTGCATGCACCTTTCCCCTTTTCACCCTCATCCCGAGCTATTGCGCTAGGCGTAGGCTAAAAAGAGGGAACCGCGATAAAATATATGCCCACGTCCCCTCAGGACGTGACACTGAGTGTCGTTCCCAAATTTTTGTCATATTATTTAAAAGAATTCGCACTACAATAGTACGCATAAAAATAATTTTCGTCGGAACGTTTTATATAAATATAATTGAATGCGTACAAAAAAAATTGATCGTTACGATTAAATAATCACGAGTGACCTGACCCCTGCGGATATTCGTCTCGAATTCCTTTGCTTTCAACGCACTTGGTAATAGGTTTGATTAAATCAGACTTGCGAGATCTACAACATCTTTCTATTTCCTTTCAATAGAAAAGGGAACCACTGACCACGAGGAAATTCTTAACGCCGTCACTTGGAGTACGTTTCCCTCTTGCACGCTCTGTCCTTTCCTTCGGTTGGCGTGTGTCATTCGATCCCGGTCCCAATTTTGTTGAGGGGCCATACTCTTGATGACAGACGCCGGTCATATTAACTCGGCCGTCTCCGTACGCCTGCCAGGCAGAGAATTTTCAGCAAAGGTTTCTTTTATTAGTGACAAAGATCGTATTGTCTAGCGATGATTTTATCTGCTTCGACATATCGCCTCCCCAGCGGAAATCCATTAACGACCAACGAAGTGTGATGGTCTATCCTCAAATTGGTCTCTTTTCCTTTTATTTGTTGGGAAATTTGTAAAATATTGCGAATTCGAAAGTCGATCTGAATCCCAAAAATCGCGGGACATTAC
This sequence comes from Ophion slaviceki, assembly GCA_944452715.1. Taxonomy (NCBI): domain Eukaryota; kingdom Metazoa; phylum Arthropoda; class Insecta; order Hymenoptera; family Ichneumonidae; genus Ophion; species Ophion slaviceki. The sequence goes on from OX101790.1 coordinate 5,268,994, forward strand.
ACCTCCCCCCTTAAACGAGCGCCGCTTCGAAGAACGGCGGTCGGTCTCGGTAGAGACATCTGCTATAGGTCAGCTCACTTTTGATTCTCGCTACAGGATTATCCTTACCAATGTTAATATATATGTGCGCGTGTGCGCGTGTGCGCGTGTGCGCGTGTGGGTGTGGGTGTGGGTGTGGGTGCGTGTGTGTGTGTGTGTGTGTGTGTGTGTGTGTGTGTGTGTGTGTGTGTGCGTGCGTGCGTGCGTGCGTGCGTGCGTGTGTGTGCGTGCGTGCGTGCGTGTGTGTGCGTGCGTGCGTGCGTGCGTGCGTGCGTGCGTGGTATTACCGACCGCTAGGTATTACATCGCGGGAGAGGCCTTAGCCGTAGCTCTTCCTGCAGTGTTGTCAGACGACCTTACATCCCCCGTTCCACTCTAGATGTTATGAGTGGTTTAGGGGTTCGTGTTGCTGATTTAATCTATGACTGCCTGGTCTTCCGGCGTCGTCTTCTTCCTCGCACGTTCTGCACGTCGCAACTCCTTCATCACTGCGGCAGCATAAGCCGATACCGCTGTCCATGCGTCTGCTGACTTCAGCATCAACTCAACCAGGTTGTCCGGGATGATGCGTGTCTCCAGCTGATCCTCCACTATCGCGCGGGAGGCACTAAAACGTGGGCATTGGAACAATGCATGTTCAGCGTTCTCCTCGACTGCTACTCATGGTGGGCAGTCCGGGGAATCTTCATAATTAAACTTATAGAGATAAGCCCGAAAACAGTCGTGTCCTGAGATCACTTGAGTGAGATAATAGTTGAGCTTCCCATGTAGACGGTTCACCCATATCTCCACCTTCGGGATTAGTCGATGTGTCCACCTTCCCTTGGGAGAAGCATCCCACATCGTCTGCCACTGGTTGAGACTGGTTGCTCTCGCTTCTGTCCTTGCATAACTGGGGTTTCTAGCTCCCTTCTGCTGGTACATCGATCTACGCTCCTCGGCAAGCACCTCAATGGGCAGCATTCCCGCGATAACGTTGATAGCGTCCTCCGAGACAGTGCGAAACGCACAGGCTACCCTCAAGGCGCTGACGCGATACGTTGCTGCAGCCTTCCTGCGGTACTCCTGGATTTTCAGTGCGTCAGCCCATATGGGTATGCCATAGGTGAGCACTGAGGTCGTCACTGATGACAGCAGTTTCCTCCTCTTCTGTCTGGGGCCACCAACATTAGGCATGAGTCGCGCCAGTGTGGTAGCCACCCCAGCGGCCTTTATGCTGATCTGCTCGGTTTGCTCTTTGAAGTTCAGCCTCGCGTCGAGAATCACACCCAGGTACCGAATGAACGGTTGGGATGTGATTTCGGAGTTTCCAACCCTGAGCGTAACCGTTTCCATCACCTTCCTGCTGGATACGAGGAGTACTTCTATTTTGTGGGCTGCAAGATGCAGTCCAACAGAAGACATCCATTCCTTTATCTTGGCGAAAGCTTCGCCGAAGAGTGCGATGATTTGCTCCAGGAATTTGGCGATGACAATCAGCGCCGCGTCATCTGCGAACGCTACGATGGACACTCCTTTCGGCAATTTTAATAGCAGCAGATCATTGTACATGATGATTCACAGAAGTGGTCCAAGTACAGAGCCCTGAGGAACTCCTCCAGTCACCCTATACGTCTTTGGTCCATCCTCTGTGTCGTACATGAGCCACCTATTACATAGGTAACTCGCCACTATTCTCCGTAGGTACCATGGTACACCTAATGTTTTTAGGGCATCCATGATACACTTCCATATCGCCGAGTTGAAAGCGTTTTTGACGTCGAGAGCGACAACTGCGCAGTACTTCTTGGACCCTCTTGCCGATCGTTTCCCCGCAGTCGACTCCTACGCCTGCTTCACCACTGTGTTAATGGCATCCAGAGTAGAGCGCTCCTTTCTGAAGCCAAACTGGCCTTCCGCCAGTAGAGGGTCCACGACTTTCTCAATCCTGTTATGGATGATGCGCTCGAAGATCTTTCCGGCGGTATCCAGCATACAGAGCGGACGAGAGGATGAAGGTTCGTCCGGTGGCTTCTTCCCTTTCGGGAGGAGCACTAGCTTCTGCCACTTCCACTTATCCGGGAAGATTCCTTCCTTGAGACACGCATTGTACATGCCCAGGAATATTGCCAGTGCCAACTTGATCGCTGCCTTGAGTGCGATGTTGGGTATCCCATCCATGCCGGGGGCTTTATTGTTGCCCACCCTGGCAATCGCCGTAAGAAGCTCTTCTTCAGTAATGGCTGGGATGACCTCATCGACGTCCTCCTCGAGTTGGTAGTCCTCCTCTGGTTGCTCAGGGAACAGATGTGAAACAATCTTTTCCAGCAGGGCTGCGTCCACAGGCGATGGCATTGGCTGGCTTTTCAGCCGAGTCATTACGACTTTGTACGGCCTGCCCCAGGGAGCATCTTCCACCTCGCTGAGCAGTTCGCCCCAGCTTTCAGCTTTACTCTGCTTGATAGCCTTTTTAAGGTTCAAGCGCGCCTTCCTGTGCTGTTCTTCCAAATCGGGAAACGAGCTTTGCCTCGAGCTCGTTGCGCTAGGCGGCGAGTTCGATGACACTCCCTTCGGAGGCCGGCAATTTGTTCGCTCCACCAGTGTACCGCCGGTCGGAAGTCGACATTACGTTTCCGTGACATTGTGGCATCGCATGCTTCGGTAACCCTCTGCATGACCACCTCGACCTTCTCGGTTGCACTTTCCGCTGCGAGGGGGCTGGTGTCAAAAGTTTCACGAAACAAGTCCGCGTCAAACATTTTCGCTTTCCAGCCCTTCCCGTTTGTCTTCGGTGCCTTCGCTGTTCCGCTGAAGTCACCGCGAATCTCCCAGAGAATCGCTGATGATCGCTGTGAGTGTAGATATCACTGACTACCCAGTGGCACTGGTTTCCTCTTGCCAGGCTACTACTCACAAAAGTGAGGTTCACTATAGAGGAGGCTTCACCTTTAACAAAAGTGGGCTTTGTACCTGCATTAAGTAGTACTACATCCAATAAGGACATGGCCTCAAGCAGAGCTTGGCCCTTCCTGTTCGTCACTTTACTACCCCATTCCACAGCCCACGCGTTGTAATCTCCGGCTATGGCTACCGGGAAGCGTTGTTTAGCGTCTGCGACTAAGTTGTCGAGAAAATTCTCAAACTCATAAGTCGTCAGACTAGGCGGTGCGTAACAACTGTAGAAATGAACTCCTTTGGCTTTTATTCTCACAAAACCAGTTTCCATCCGACTCGCAAGATCCTGAAATGGAAGTTTTCCGCAGGACCAAAGTGCGGCCTTCCCACTTGCGTTAGATTCCCAAGGTTGCGTGTCTAGATGTCTATATGGTTCCGAGAGTATCGCCAAGTCAGGCTTCAGCTCGCGCACAGTCTGCATGAGCAGGTCCTGTGCTGCTTCACAATGTTTGAGGTTCAGCTGGAGTACTCTCATTTGCATCGTTTTTGGAGTGCCTGGAGAGCCTGGAGAGCCCGCGTATACGCAGGACACCGGCTGCTACCTGCGATGTGGGCTGTGGGTGCCCCATCTCCCGCTTCTGCACATATGACACACTTTGCGCTTGCTGTGCATTCGGCAACTTTGTGGCCAGTGTTACCGCACTTGATGCAGTCTTGAGCCCGGTCGACGTTGCTCTTGCAGTTCCGTGATAAGTGTCCAAATTTCCAGCACTTGAAACACTTTAGTGGTCTCACCACCTCTCGGATTCTGCAACTACACCAGCCAACTCGGATGATTCCTGTATCCAGAAGTTTCCGGGCAGCAGGCACCATGAGTCGTATTACCGCGGTGTGAGTTCTGCCATATGCTTTACGCAGAGACTTAAGAGAGTATTCCGTGACGGAATAGTCCGGTTCCAAGACTCTCTGCAGGGCCGCCGATATCTCCTCCTTCGTCGCGTCCTCTTCCAGGTCCTTGATCTCCAGATCAACTTCCTAGACTTTACTCTGGACCGTTGCTGATTCACCAAGAACACCTTCGAATTAGTTTCGCAATTCCGGTGCTTTGGCTGAGCTCTCCTTATTCAGAACGATCAGCAGATCTCCCGCGTTCGTTCTGCGTACCTTTTGGACGCATTCACCTGCATCCTTGAGCGCCGGATCCTTCTTTATACGACTCAGGATCTCCGCATAGCTCAAGTCACCCTTTTTGTGGATGACGAGAGCGTTGGGCAGAGTCGGTCGTTCGCGAGGTTTCTGCGCCTTCTTCTGAAGCTGCTTTTCGGATTTCTTGTGCGATCTTTTCTTCTATCGCGCAGTCTGCCACTTCTGCTCCTATCTCTCGCCCTCATCCCCGGATTGACAAGCCAATGGCTCCACCAGCTGTTTCTCTTTCGGCTCCTTTCCGTCGGTCGACGTCGGTGTAGCCCTCTTTTTCCTCTTCGCCTTGCTTACTTGCGTCAAGGTACCGCCCACGTCCATGTCTTCATCGTTCCTCTCCTTGTTAGGGAGAGTCGATTTCGCTTGGCTTATGGTCGGCGTGGTTTGCGTTCCTCCAGTCAACGTTGCCGCCTGTGGCTTTGCACTCCACGTTACCAGGTCCTCTATACCTTTCCAAGTACTGGTAAGTATAGGAACCCACCGCTGGATCTCCTTGTGGAGGTTTTTCTTCTGCTGGATAAAAGAGGCTAGGCTCTCCAGCGTCTTTCCGTGCCTCTCCACCAACTTCAAAATCTCCTTTCGGTTTCCACCTGTCTCTTCCTTTTCTTCACTTGAAACATTATGCGCCATGGAGGCCAAGTGGCCCACCTCCGTGGTACTGCGGTTGTTCGATGACGACGCCCGGGAGCCCGCTTGGTCACTCCCTGAAGGCGCCGGTACTGGGGTTCCGTGCCCCTGCACCCTAATCGGTATATCCTTTATTGGACTGCCCATAATCATTTGGTATCGAGGTTTGTTCCCCGTGTCTGTTGGTCCACGGGAGGTATTTTAATTGCTTCCTGCCCTGTATATCTATATAGACATTTCAATATCCATATCTATATCCAGATAGATATCTCTATATGTATATCTATATCTATATAGATATTTGTACATCTATGTCTATATTTATATACGAGGGCTTCCCCCTATCCGCCGCCTGGGGACGCGCCACGTAGGGGTTTCAGACTCCCCATGTGGGGTGTGTGTGTGTGTGTGTGTGTGTGCGTGCGTGTGTGTGCGTGTGTGTGTGTGCGTGTGCGTGTGCGTGTGCGTGTGCGTGTGCGTGTGCGTGTGCGTGTGCGTGTGCGTGTGCGTGCGTGTGTGTGTGTGTGTGTGTGTGTGTGTGTGTGTGTGTGTGTGTGTGTGTGTGTTTGTGTGTACTAAATATAAGAACACACGCAAACGAGATGCCTTAAACCGACGACTATCTATCTCAAAGTAATGATCAGAGACACATAAGAGCAACAAAATTATAGAGTTGCAAATCATTACTTATTAACATCATGTTTTTTTTTAATAGGAATGACTAATCACGTAATAAAACAAAGAAACTCATTTGCATATCTTTTTCCTCAATGCATATCATTTTAACATTACTTATTTTATATGTAGACATATTCGTATATTCATGCGTACGGTATTCTCAAATGAGTTAAAAGAAAAAGAAAACGAGATAACCTAAGATTAATACTTGTTCTAAACTTCCGTAAGAGAGGATAAACATGACAATTTTTTTTTTCATTCCAAAACATTTTTTTTTTTGGAAATTTGAATACTGTATTTCTAGTCCAAACGTTTAGCAAAAATAGAATGTTTCTGATTCATAAACATATCATGAAAATTAGTAACTTTTTCTTACGTTGCTACACTAACAAGGAAACGTTGCGAGGTCGATGTCTCCGATTTCGATGAAATTTGCCATGCTTGTAGAATGGGTAAAAATAGGCGACACGTATTTTTTTTATATCGGCGGAACCCGATTTTTAAGGGTTGAAAAGTACCCTCGAAAATTTGGGTGTTTTTCGTTTTTCGTCGATAACGCTTTAACGGTACGTTGTACTCCTTACGGTACGGTACGGTATGTTGGATGCGGACGTACCGCATTCATATCCTACAATTGCTTCTCCAGGTTGCCATTTGATTAATATTGCCCACAAAATGATGGCGACTACTGACTGCTTAAATCCTTTTCCTTCCATATTGCTCCCTGTAAAATACTTGACATAATTCAAGATCAGCCCCCCCCCCTTTTCTTCCCCGCAAAACCTGCTCTGATCCAAGTTTCCAATCCCCATAAACGGCATAGCAAGCAGCGGAGTATGAAAAATAAGGAGTAGGAACAAAATCGGGTGTAATGCTCATGGTACGGTAGACAGCCCCCAATTCGTCGTAACGGGTGAAGAGTGGCTTTATTAAGTCCTCTTCCGATTAAATCACGTCGGTTTAATACGGGAATGCTTCAGTCGGTTGGTATGCACGACCTTCGCATCCTTTTTTATCCTTATCTTAACATTTCCATTTCCCATTACTTCTACTATTTCATACGAGCCTGCGTACTGGTCCTCTAGCTTCTTGGGTTTACTACCCTTTTGCAAAAATACGTAGTCTCCTTTTTCAAAGGATTTTGGGTTCATTTTCCTATCGTAATATACCTTGGATCGTACTTTCGCTCCGATCAAATTCTTCCTGGCCATTTCACGGACTTCGTGCAATTGAGTGACCAGTTTTACGATATAATCATTATAATTCGGCAGTTCATTGTCCACACGCAAAGGATCGCTCTCCGGCACTCGGGCCATTTTTCCGAAGACTAATGCATAGGGGGTATACTTCGTGCCCTCATGGACACTGGTATTATAATTAAAAATCGCGAGATGGACCCATTCGTCCCACTCGTATTCCTTCCCAACGTATTGTTTGAGATATTCCCCTAAGGCGTGATGCGATCTTTCTAACGATCCATTTGATTGCGGGTGGAACGCGGTCGTACGCATTTTCTTTATCTGAAAAATTTTTGCCACCTGCTTTAGCAACTTGCTCATAAAATTTCGGCCCTGATCTGTCAGTATGGCTTTTGGAGCTCCAAACAGAGTGATAAAATTTTGGACCAAAGCTTTTGCGACAGTCTCAGCTGTTCCATTCACCATTGGTACTCCTAAGCAAAACTTTGTTAACTGATCTTGAATGGTCAAAATGTATTCATTTGCATTCTTTGTTTTCGGCAAGGGTCCTACCATATCCATCGCAACTTTATCAAAGGTCATTCCCGGCGTATCGGTGATTACCATGGGTTGACGAGTTTTCATTCGAACATACTTTTTTAACTGGCATAGCAAACACTGCTGAATAAACTCTTGAATATCAATTTTCATCATTTCCCAAAAATAATGTTGTCTAATGCGGTTATAAGTCTTGGTCACTCCTCATGGCCATGATATCTGCGCGTTCTTCTTTTCCTGGATACCGAATAATACCATGACAAATTATTATCTTCAACGGGCTTTGCAGAAACCCTAGTCTTAACTCTGTAGCAACGTCATCCCATGGAACGTTTCCTACGGTCTCGGATTTCGCTATGCTCAGACTTTGAATACCGATTTCACTACTTAATTCGCGAAGGCTGGCTATAACTGCTTTGATGTGACCTAAAATTAACAACATTCCATCTCGAGAGTCGTCACTGACTGGAAAGGCTACGTGGTACCTGTTCCCTTTTTTCACAGCATTGGCCTGCCCCAATGCCAGATCCGGAAAATATGGTAGTTCACCTCGATCGGCTAGTTTGCGTGAGCCACTATCGAACGGCTCTCCACGAGTATTTAAAAAGTATGCTACACTGTCTTTCCTTGTGAAAAAGAGATCCCTCGACTGAATAATGTTCCTGGTAATAATTCCCTCTCCGGTATCTTCATCGTGGGTACTCCTTTCAGAGTCGGACGTTGCATTCTGTTCATCGGACCTTTCCCTTCTTAGTCGTTTTTTCTTCTTTCTCATCTTCGAAACCTGCGTTTTTTTTCTTCTTTGAATTTTCTTCATTGCCGTTGTCCTCGAGTGCAGAGAATGATTGATGATCATCTTCCAACTCCGATAGATGCACGGTCTGTTTTGTCTTTCGGATAAAACTCTCGTCATCCGAAGTTTCCGAGGTTGATGAATCATTTTCTTTTTCTTCGTTCCCCTTGCGATCTTTGGAACCATCCAATCGCTGGGCCTTTGTTCTACTCCTAGTGACCCTCTTTACCTTTGGCTCTGGTGCTCGCGATGGACCAGCTTCAGATTCGTTCAGCGTTGAAGTCAAAGATTTAGGACTTTCCATTTTCCCTTTGAACCCTGTTTTTTCCCTCATTGGCTCAACAGTTCTCATTTCACTTTCCGGTTTCATGATATTCGACTCTCTATTCTCAATTTCAACTAATTGTTCGGGGGAAAGCGATTCCCTCCATTGTTGTTCCAGATCACCTGGTTCCTCGGCCTCGAAATTTTCTTCGTCCTCCTGGTGTTCGTCACTTCCTTCCAATAATTCCTGAATTTCCTTCTCGGTTAAGTTTGTCTGTTTCCCTACTCGTGCTATAAAAAGTTCTGCTTCCGTAAATAGTTCCTCTGACCTGACGGGGTTTCGCGATAACGCATCCGCATTGACGTTGGTCTTCCCTGCCTTGTAGACGACATCATACTCATACTCGGCTAATTTTAATCTCCACCGGAGTACTCGTGCATTACCGTCCTTACAAGTTTTTAACCAAATCAATGGCGTGTGATCCGTGACAAGTGTAAAACGTTTTCCATAAAGATAAGGTCTAAAATGCAAGACGCTATAAACGATCGCTAAGGCCTCTTTTTCATACGTATCATATTTACTTTCCGCGCTGTTGAGTGTACGCGAAGCGTATGCTATAGGTCTATCTTTATTTATCGGGCCTTGAGACAGGATACCTCCGATTGCGTAACCGAAGGCATCTGTCGTCACCACGAAAGGCTGAGAAGAATCCGGAAAAATCAAAACAGGTTCGGTGCAAAGTTTATCTTTCAATTGCTGAAAACTTTCTTCTTGACTATTTTCCCATAAAAATGGAACATCCTTTTTCAAGAGATTCGACAAAGGTTTAGCCAAATGCGCATATCCTTCTATGAAACGGCGATAATAACCCGTGAGACCCAAAAATTGTCTAATGCCCTTGACGTTCTTCGGGCGCGGAAACTCGTGCAACACTGTTAATTTACGGAGATCCGGTCTCAATCCAGAGTCGCTAATCACGTGACCTAGATACACAACCTCCTTTTTCAGGAATTCACATTTATCCGGTTGTAACGAGAGATTAGCCTGTCGTAAGCGATCAAAAAGCCTCTCGCATTTCTCCCCGTGTTCTTTCAACGTTTCGGCATATACCACTATGTCATCAAGATACACGAATAATTCCCGCCCTTGCAAACCTCTTAGCACCATATCCATAACTCTCTGGAAGGTGGGAGGAGCGTTTTTCAATCCCATAGGCATGCGAACATACTCGTAATGTCCGTACGGGGTTGTAAAGGCAGTTTTGTGACAATCATCCGGGTACATTTTGATTTGATAAAATCCCGAGGCTAAACAAAAAACAGAGAAATAACGCGCTCCACCGAGTTGATCTAAAATATCGATTATATTCGGTATGGGGTACGCATCCCCGATAGTTTTTTCGTTCAATTGCCGGAAATCGAGTACCATTCTCCACCTCGGATTTCCTTGTGAGTCCGGCTTCTTGGGCACAACCCACACAGGCGTGTTGTACGGGGAACCAGATACTCGTATTAACCCCGCTTCGAATAATTCTTCCACCTGTTTTCGAATTTCCTCCTTATGTGCTTCAGGAACGCGGTACTGTTTCGAATTGACAGGCAAATTATCCGTGGTTGGTATCCTATGGGTCACCACATCGGTGGCGCCTAGTACTTCTCCTGGCAGGTGAAATCTGTCGGCATTTTCTTTAACTAATTCCCGTATTATATCGATTTCTTCGTCCTCAAGGTGATCTAAACGGAGCAGTTCAATTACTTTTCCAAAACGTTCCTCGTCTGGTATCCTGGTGTTCATCGTGAAACAATCGAAATCCGCGTTCATTAATGACTCGATAATACTCTTTTCATTCAAGGTCTGCAACCTCTGTTTTCTTGAGAGATCTCTTTTTAAATTTCCTTTACCATATTCCGCTTGATTTATTCTCGTATCTATCTCTTTTCTGACGGGCAAGAATTTTCCTTGAAGCTCTGTGATCGTCTCTAAACCTTTATCACGTTCGGGCGTCAGCTTCCGAATTCTGCTGTCTTTTCCAAAACTTCCTCTGACTAGGCATCCGCTGTCATCCCTAGTTACCTGTTTGGTTCCTTCGGAGTTCTTTCTATCATCGATCTTTCGATTTTCTCCAATGAACGTCGAATCTTTTCCTCTTTCACAATTAACGCTTTCAAAATTCTTTGTCTCATTACACTGACCATTTTCCATTGAAAATACGAGAGAGGTTTCTAGATTATCATTTTTCCCAAGATTATCGATATTATCACAATTCTTAATATTCTCCAAATTGTTCTCTTTTTCGGTTGGATTTACGGGATTTTCCTCCGGATTACCAACCTTTTCAAAATTCTCGACGCTATCAAAATTCTCAAAATTCACAACATTATTCTCGAAATTCTCAACATTTTCCAAATTCTTTTCAACGATACCAAAGTTCTCAAAATTTCCAAAAATCTCAACATTTTCCCAGTTCTTTTCCTTTTCGGTTGAATTTACGGCATTCCGGTCCGGATTACCAACCGTTTCAAAATTCTCGACACCATCAAAATTCTCAAAATTCACAACATTATTCTCGAAATTCTCAATATTTTCCAAATTCTTTTCAACGATACCAAAATTCTCAAAATTTCCAAAAATCTCAACATTTTCCAAGTTCTTTTCTTTTTCGGTTGAATTTACGGCATTCTGGTCCAGATTACCAACCGTTTCAAAATTCTCGACACTATCAAAATTCTCAAAATTCACAACATTATTCTCGAAATTCCCAACATTTTCCAAATTCTTTTCAACTCCATTACGATTCCCAAATTTCTCGACATTACTTTCAAAAGTCATGACACTTTCCGAAATATTTTCGCCGCTATTAAAATTCTCAAAATTCTTGACATTTTCCAAATTCTTTTCAACGATACCAAAATTCTCAATACGATCAAAATACCCAAAATTCTCAGAATTATCTAACGTGATTCCTTTTCCTGCATTAATTTCGTAATCCTCCTCCTTGGGGCATGAATCCTCGCTCCGATACTCTGGATTCTGCCCACTGGATTCTCGTTTCTCGCTCTTGCTCGTCCCACTTCTATTTCCTTCGAATTCTTTGGGGTACCTCCCCGCTTCGTTTTTGCCTGATTCATAATTCTCTTCATCGCCAATTTCGTCGGTTCCTGATTCTAATAACGGGCTGCTACAATCATTGCCTTGGGATGCGGGAATTTCGGCACTCCCTACATGACTCTTTTCCGGCGAGGAAGGTGGAGAGCTCGATAACGTCACCACGGGTATCATGATTTCAACTTCCTGATCTCTGGTGTTAGTTACCTGGATATAAGCTTTTCCCTTCTCATTTCGCACGAAACCCTGCTGAATGATTATTCCTTCCCCGCATGTAAGAGTTGGCAGATAACCTTCCTGAACTTCCTTATTTTTTATGCGAACGTAAAATAATCTTGTCGTCTGAGCTGGAAACATCATACTTTCCCTTGTGTGAAATGGTATTCTTAATCTCTGAACTTCCAAACAATTATTCTCATAATCAATGTTTGCAAGATTGTCTCTGAAGTATTCTGATGATAAAATTCCCGATTGTTTTATCGGAAAATCACTGGGAACGATATGAAACGTCGCGTCATTTCCCAGGGTCAGGACGTTAACGTATCCTAACGTGCGCACGGTATTTTCTGTTATTCCTTTTAATTGCAAAATATGATCTTCATTAATAAAAACCGTCGGATCTAGGTAATTTTCCTTCAAAACGTTTAGCAGAATTGTTGGAGGAATCACCTCATCAGCTGATCTCAAAAAAAATCTCGGTTATAATTATTTGTTTTGCTTGGTAGCATCCATCGAAAGGGTAGGGTGAGTCCCCTGCGCGGCCTGTGCATGGGCACCCACTCCCGGCTGGCCATTCTCGTTTCCCTGGAAGACAGTGTGTTCGCTATTAGTTGCAACTCGCAACTGACATTCCTCGAAAATGTGACCGGCCCGTTTGCAATAGCGACACACCTCCAGGGGAGAGGTTGTTGCCAGGATCTGACTATACGAAGCAATACCACCGCGGTTCATCATATGACCATTCGCGAAGGGATTCGGCCCAGAAATTCCCTGATTGACCCGATTAAAACCCTGAGTACCACAATTCCGAGCCGCGTGTCCCCATCCCTGACATCGATAGCATTGCATTGGAGGTAGCGGATTAGCAGCAAACTTGTTCAATGGTTGTTGAAAACCTATGCCATTTGCAATCGGCCGTGCCCCGCCTATCCGTTGAACCGGATAACAATTGTCGGGATTGTGCCCGGTTCGGCCACAATGACGACAGGGATTTTGGAAGCATCTATCGGCCGTATGCCCTCTCTTATTACATAGTTGACAAATAGTTAAACCTTGATCATTGGCCATGGTAGATCCTCAGCGGCACTGCCCCGCCGTATGCCCTGATTTGCCACACGTTTGACAAATCACCATAGGCGCTACAGGCGATGCATAAGGGCCAACGCTCCGACACTTGTCAGGTGTGTGACCTACTTTACTGCACGCCTGACACGTCACCATGGGGCCTGACGATTCGGCCACCGGACCTCGACACTCGTTTGCAGCGTGCCCTGACCTGCCGCACAACTGGCAGCTCACGGTGCCTGGGACACTTGAGTTGCCTTGCTTCCTACTTGCCTCTACTTCATCTGGCTTCGCATAATGAATACTAGCCTTCTTCGCGAGTTTTTCCATTGCGATTGGCTTGGAAGTCTCGCCCTTCCTTATCCGTTTTATGTCAGCGAGCTGGCGTTCTATGGCCTTTGCCTTATTACCTGCATCACTAAGGGAAACCGTGGGCGTCATGCGCTGTTCCATTTCTGGCAATAAACCGCGAGTCATAATTTTTCGTGCCATACCATCAACTTTATTTTTTCTGCTTGTGTCACTGTTTCATCGGTCGTGTATGCTTCTAATGTCTTTTCTGCAGAATACCGAATTCGATCTACATAATCATCTACGCTTTCATTTACTTTCTGATAAGTATTGCCAAGATCAGCAATTAATTGATACACGTCTTTTGGCGGATCATAAGTATCTCGGAGATAGATAACGTATTCTTTAATTGAAGCGAATGTTATTTTTGAAATCTTATTCCAAACAGCTGGGGGTAATTTTCCTTTTACGCGCCGTAATAGCTGGGTCTCATAGGCCTCTCCCGCTATGGTGAGCGCATCCTCAACTGCAGCTATATAACGCCCAAGTGATTCTTTTTTACCCTCAAAATCGGGCACAACTTTCATCGCTTCCCGCAAAGAGGTTAGCCCTTCCGGAGGCAATTGAGCCATTTTGGAAACACTTGGTTGTTCAATATCGTTTACTGAGAGTTTTTCAATTTTTGGAGAAAAATCCCCTGAAGGTCCAAAAATTTTAAAATAGATGCTAGCGACCAACCCTTTACAGATGATTTTTGTTGAAACGGCCCTGGGGCGTTAACTTGAGAATTTTTGATGGCCAAAAAAGCTTTCTTTTGTACGGGAGATAAAATTGTATTCAAAGCCTCATCTAATTCGTCCTCTTTTAAATTATCGGTTAGGGATTCTTTTAATTTTCCTGCTATTTCCGCGAGATCATCATCCTTTACTAGATTTCCCTTATCACTTCCTTCTGCCTCATCTGGAAGATCCTCATCATCTGTTAGAAAAGACGATACCTTGTGTTCGATATCTTTCTCCCTAATCGCCGTAAGATTTTCATGGCTAGGTTTTTCTATCGATCCTTTCTCTGCTTGAGATTCTTTTCTTATGCGCCTTTCGTCTGGATATTGATGAACTATGGATTCGTCCAAAACCTTTTTAGAGCGAGTCTCCCGCGACATGAGCACGATAGGAATGTTAGAGGGTCTACTGAATTTTGAGAGCGGACATTTGCCCAGCTCAAAGAGTCATGGATTTTTCGAATGCACAATTCTACGGATAAACTTTTCACAAAATTAATAACTTTCATTACGTTACTGAGTATCGACATGCAGGAAATAAAACTTCTACTCATAGCGAAGCACTCTCGATCCCGGACGAGCCCCCAAAAATTTTGTTACGTCCTAACCGGCGGATATCCATCTCGGTCAAGAAGAGCGATCTCTCCCTTTACTCGTTATTCGGACAATCCACATCATATTAGGACAAGTTGCCCTGTTTCGAGCCTAACCTTGCGGAAAATTGCTCAGGATGGGCTTGAGAGTGCGATTCGCGATTATAAATCATGACTCGTTATTAAGAGAAAAAAAATAATACAAACGTGAAATATTCAGTTAAAATGTAAGTAAAATTCGAATTCCATTACGAACTATTTGAAAAGCAAAATTTCTCGGGTTTCCAAACATTATTATCAATTTTACGATCAGAATGTTGTCAGGGTGAAAAGAGCGAGGTTACGTAAATTCTAAGCTATTGGGCGTCTAATTGAGGAGACGCACGAGATCGCTGAAATGGGAGAACATCCCCATCTCTTCCCTTATGCGTGTGAAGAATGTTCATGATTACTTACTCGTTTGGTGCAAATGAAATGGAATGGGTGAAATCCAATTGCTTCTGCTGTGTGAATCAGTGTAGGAATTGGTGATGGCCAGGTAGTTAAGATGTAGAAATGCAGTCTAAGACTCTTGATCCTTTTTCTTTTATTTTACTCTTTTTTTCACAGTTTTCACAATTTTCACATTAAACCGACTTATACTACGACTGCGATTACACTAATTATAGCAAGATGACCAACGACTAATTCCTTGCTTCAAAGAAAAATCGACGGAGACTCCAAGTAACGAACTTAACTTAACAACAACAAAAATGTTAGGAGACTTTCCTCCAATTACGGTTATAGAAGACTCAACAGGAACTGGCTACTCGGGATTCGGTTGGCAGACTGCCTTAAAGATTTTTCTTTTTCACGACGTAAGAATTAGGCGATACTGATTTTGAGAGGGTAGGGGCACACACTGTTGGTGATGCGTCTCTTGTGGATGGGAGAATAGTGCATAAAACAAAGGTCGTCTCACATGATTGGTTAAATTACAGAGGGGGAATAATTTGGGAAATTTCTGATTGGGCAAGGGCTACGATCGATGCTGCATTACTAAGAATTGGGTCTATGTTCTTGATCTCGAAAATACTGGGAAGGGAGAATAGAGAGGTATTGTGCGCGGCGAAGTGCCTATGGTTCGGGCCTTGTCGATTATACGACCGGATATTTTGTTTATCAACCGCCGGAGTTTTCGTGCTATCGTTTCGAGTCGCCATGTAGGCTCATATTTATAATTTAATAAATCTTACAGTAAGGTAAATACATGAACGCCTTTTGGTGAGAAACTACACGTGGTCTTTCTACGTAATTAGACGATAGTCCGACTCGGAACCGTGGTGCTCAAAACCTTGATTCATCGCACTGAGTGTCGTTCCCAAATTTTTGTCATATTATTTAAAAGTATTCGCACTACAATAGTATGCATAAAAATAATTTTCGTTGGAACGTTTTATATAAATATAATTGAATGCGTACAAAAAAAATTGATCGTTACGATTAAATAATCACGAGTGACCTGACCCCTGCGGATATTCGTCTCGAATTCCTTTGCTTTTAACGCACTTGGTAAAAGGTTTGATTAAATCAGACTTGCGAGATCTACAACATCTTTCTATTTCCTTTCAATAGAAAAGGGAACCACTGACCACGAGGAAATTCTTAACGCCGTCACTTGGAGTACGTTTCCCCCTTGCACGCTCTGTCCTTTCCTTCGGCTGGCGTGTGTCATTCGATCCCGCTCCCAATTTTGTTGAGGGGCCATACTCTTGATGACAGACGCCGGTCATATTAACTCGGCCGTCTCCGTACGCCAGCCAGGCAGAGAATTTTCAGCAAAGATTTCTTTTATTAGTGACAAAGATCGTATTGTCTAGCGATGATTTCATCTGCTTCGACATATCGCCTCCCCAGCGGAAATCCATTAACGACCAACGAAGTGTGATGGTCTATCCTCAAATTGGTCTCTTTTCCTTCTATTTATCGGGAAATTTGTAAAATATTGCGAATTCGAAAGTCGATCTGAATCCCAAAAATAGCGGGACATTACAATACATAAACATATATAATTATGTATTAATTGATCATATACAATTGTATACAAAAATTGGCCCGATAGAATTTTATATATTTGTATCTAAACGTGTACAATTGTATATACAGTAGAACCTCGATTATCCGAACTAATTGGGACCCAGACTAGTTCGGATAATCGAAAGGTGGGTTTTTGGGACGAGATCATAAACAACACCTTTTTACATAAAAACAGTACATACATATATATTAAAATTTGACATATACATTAACATTGAAATATATTAGGTGTACAACTTAGTTCGGTCCGTTTTCAAAAGATGGCTCTAGGTACTATAAATGGTTGACGGCAACGGCTGATTTTTGCTGGGTCGTGAAGTATCAACATCTCTTAACCAAATATCGTTTACAGACCTTTGAGTTTTGCGCATCAAGTCTAATTTTTAATGCGGTGAAAATGTCGAAGTTCGTCCCAAATAAGCACCATTTGCGGGAAGTGTTGAGTTTCTGTTTCAATTGGAAGGAAAGTGCAGCTGAAGCTCACCGAATGCTTGTGGGACCATCACGGGAGACTTCTACAGGCAACAATTGATCCGTTTAAAGCGAGCTATAGCCGGAAAACGTCCAGAATATGCGACCAGACACAGGTCCATAATGTTTCAACATGACAATGCTCGGTCTCACGTTGCTATTGTGGTTAAAAACTATGTGGAAAATAGCGGGTGGGAAATTCTGGCTCACCCGCCTTATAGCCCAGACCTTGCCCCTTCCGACTACCATTTGTTTCGATCGATGCAGAATGCTTTGACTGGAATACGCTTCACGTCACAACAGGGTACCAAAAATTGGCTCGATTCATTCTTGGCTTCAATAGATGAACGCGGTCTTCCACGACGGAATTCAGAAAATACCAGAAAGATGGGGAAAAATAGTGGCCAGTGATGGACAATGTTTTGATTAATGTATTAATTCATTTTATCATTCAAATAAGTGCGTATTTTAAGTAAAAACGGACCGAATTAAGTTGTACATCCAATATATGTACAGGGTGACAATTATAAAGTGGCCACCCATTTTTTTAAATTCTTGCGCGGCCATTTTGGGCCGGCAAAGGTGCGCTTTTGAAATGGTTTTTCGAGAACTCTTCGAAAAAAAATAAAGCGCCTATGTGGGAAAAATTCTGGGTAAAAATAAAAATGGCATTCCGCGCTTAGAGGAGCAAAGTGGATTTGATTCTGAAAACGTAGGACCCGGATGAGGGCCTCAAAAAATGCTACCATTGAGAAAAAGGCCATTGAAAAATAAACATCGAACGATAGTTCAAACTGAACTCCGAGGAACGGCGGAGTTGGAAAGGCCAGGAACGGAGTGGGCGTTGGAGCATTCGCCGCTATCTTCTTGACGTGGCTGTCATGAGGTTGGAGAAGTCACCGGGAGATGTCGGGTCGTGGCTGACGTTACGATGACAGACGTCCGAGTGTGCGAGTGTAACGTGGAATATGAATGTCGAACGGGCTTCATTTGTTTGCAGGTCCCGCAGAATCGGCGAAGAAAAAATACGAAAGCACCTAAAAGCCCTGGCCATGAGTCAATAATTAAAAGAGCGATTGTCATGAGACACTCGACGACTGGCCTAACGATTCGAGCCGCGCTGGGTGGATGTACCGTTTTTGAACGCAAAGAAAGCGGTCTTCCCGCAATCGTGTTTAAGGGGTCAATTAAGACAATAAAGAACGCGTGACGATTAAATGTGAATGCAGTCTTAAAGATTATGAGGAAGTAAGTTCACCTTAGAGTTTTACGGCAAGAGGAGGCGATTGAGAGTGGGATTTAAGAGGTTGAATTGCAAAACGGGACGCGTGCAAATTTGTTTGTCGAAAACGGATCAGAGGACTTCCTTCAAACGAGGCGAACGTTTCGTTTTTGGGTGTGAGGAAGCTCCTTAGCGAGATGTTGATTATCGCCGAGAAATTTTAAGGGGCTCACGCTGAAGAAGCGCACGCGTGAATCTTGTTTTGAACCGAAGTAGAGAATTTTTACGAGATAAAGTACATTTATCGACTTGTGCAGTGACAGTTGAAACTTGAACGAAAACTCGACTTTGGGAAACCGCATTTAAGGGGCCAAATTAAGAAGAACGGCATTACGGCATTCGCGATTATCGTGGAACGGGTTTAATGGGCTTGTGAAAATATGGAATAGAACCAATCTACTCTTTTCAGATGCAAAATAGCGACCTAACTTTGCCTCGAGTCCGGGACCTCATTGAAGGTGTCACACAGTGGTCCGGAATCCCAAAAGGCCAGCAAAAAATCAATAACGTATTCAATTCGGTTGAAAGTATGTACTCGGGGGTTTTCCAGGTCGCTGAATACGAATTCGGAGTCAAAGTTCTCTTCGAATCGACGACTTTTAAATCAAGAAACGAATCCGAGTATGCATGCAAGTGTTTTTGTTGTGGAATAATCCCTACCTACTGAGAACGCCGGGCCGAGCATCGGATTCGTTCACGATCATAGTCCACAGCAGCAGTAGCAGTGCTCAACGGCTATTTTCGTGCCGAGAGTGAAACACTTTAAAAATCATCCACTGGGAACGAGTCCGAACAGTCTCAAGGTTATTTCGATAATTAAACACAAAACAGAATTTGAATGGACCGTTTTACATATTGGATTCGTCTCGATTCGATAAAAAACAAACGGTTGAAACGGGCGTATTTATCAACGTCGAATCTCATGTGAATTTTCGTTCGAATTGACGACTTTTAAATCGGGAAACGAATTCGAGTCTGTATGTAAGTGTTTCTGTTGTGGAATAATCCCTACAAACTGAGAACGCCGCGCCGAGCATCGGATTCGTTCACGTTCACAGTCTACAGCAGCAGTAGTAGTTCTCAACGGCTTTTTTCGTGCCGAGGGTGAAACTTAAAAAAAAAATCACCCACTTGGAACGAGTCCGAAAAGTCTGAAGGTTATTTCGATAATGAAACACAAAACAGCATTTGAATGGACCGTTTTACATATTGGATTCGTCTTGATTCGATAAAAAAGAAACGGTTGAAACAGGCATATTTATCAACGTCGAATCTCATGTAAATTTTCGTTCGAATCGGCGACTTTTAAATCGGGAAACGAATCCGAGTCTGCATGCAAGTGTTTCTATTGTCGAATAATCTCTACAAACTGAGAACGCCGAGCCGAGCATCGGATTCGTTAACGTTCACGGTCCACAACAGCAGAAGTAGTCGTCAATGGCTATTTTCGTGCCGAGAGTGAAACATTTTTAAGGGGGGGGGGGGGGTAAAGTTAATTCGGCGAAAAAGGCATGTTTTTAAGATTTTTTTTGGCGAAACGAATAGTGTTCGTTTATTGAAAAATTTACATATAATAAAGTAACATTTGAACAACATTCTCCTAAATTTGCATTGCAAAATGTTCAAAATTGAGCGAGTGAAAATTAAACCCCGGATGCGCCTCGAAAAAAGTTGTTTTGCGGTGTGCACCATAACTCGCAACAGAATCATCTGAAACAAAAAAATCAAAATGCATTTGTTAAAGGAGATGTTTATCGAGGTAATGACGGGAAGATTTTTTTTTTCGATTTTTCGATTTTTCGTAGCACTTGGGAGCCAAAAACCCGATTTTCGCTAAAAAGAATCGGGTAATTTGTTGTTGAAAAATTAGTAATTATTAAAAAAAACAAAAAAGCTCTCGACAATACCTGGTGAATTATGTGAAGAAGTACTGTGCAAAATTTCAAAGCGATTGGTCCAGTAGATTTTGAGTTACCGTGCACACGGACTTCAAATATGACAAGTCTCAGAAAAACGGTTTGAAAAACGCAGAAGAGTTTGGTCGCTGAGCGCTCATTGCACATAAGTTTGAGAACACTTCTCGATTGCAAAAAAATCTGAGAAAATTCATGCATATTAAAGATACTCAAAAGATTAATTTTGCATAATAATAATTCCAAAATGTTATTAACAAAATGATGAAAAAAAAATTAGTCAACAAATTTCCCCGCAACCCAATTTTTTTTCGTGATTCGTTCATTTTTCTGAATACGTATGAATTTTTTCAGATTTTTCAATTATCTTTGAATTTTTAGAAATTCAAAATGAAACTCGATAATTTTCTTATACTCACTCAAAGTCGTCGATGCCAGGTCCGTAGAGCAAAAGGCTTCCATCAAGATGATCGAGAGCATCTTTTTGCGATTGTCTACGGAAAACTCTTTCTTCTTTACAGCGGTCAACTGATGTACAGACTAATGTGTATACTAATATACACCGGAACAGGCCCGTTTATCAAGAAATTTATTCGGGGTCGAAAAATAAAAAAGCGCGCCGCGCAGCTGCCGCCCAGGTATAAGACCAGGCATGGAGCAATAGACGCTCAAATTTTCTCATAACTTCGTCAATTTTACTCCGATCGACTTGAAATTTTAACACAATATTCTTGATATATTATGCATTCATTTAAAAAATGAAAAAAAAATGAAAAAAAAAATTTTAATACTTTACCCCGCCCTTAAAAATCATCCACTGGGAACGAGTCCGAACAGTCTCAAGGTTATTTCGATAATGAAACCCAAAACAGAATTTGAATGGACCGGTTTTCACATTGGATTCGTCTCGATCCGATAAAAAACATACAGTTGGAACAGGCGAATTTATCAACGTCGAATCTCATGTGAATTTTCGTTCGAATCGACGACTTTTAAATCGGGAAACGAATCCGAGTCTGCATGCAAGTGTTTCTGTTGTCGAATAATCCCTACAAACTGAGAACGCCGCGCCGAGCATCGGATTTGTTCACGTTCACAGTCCACAGAAGCAGTAGTAGTCCTCAACGGCTTTTTTCGGGCCGAGGGTGAAACATTTTTCAAAATCACCTTCTGGGAACGAATCCGAACAGTCTCAAGGTTATTTCGATAATGAAACACAAAACAGAATATGAATGGACCGCTTTTCACATTGAATTCGTGTCGATCCGATAGAAAAACAGACAGTTGGAACAGGCGTATTTATCAACGTCGAATCTCGCGTCAATTTTCGTTCGAATCGACGACTTTTAAATCGGGAAACGAATACGAGTCTGCATGCAAGTGTTTATGTTGTCGAATAATCCCTACAAACTGAGAACCCCGCGCCGAGCATCGGATTCGTTCACGTTCATAGTCCACAGCAGCAGTAGCAGTGCTACACGGCTATTTTCGTGCCGAGAGTGAAACATTTTAAAAATCACCCACTGGGAACGAATCCGAACAGTCTCAAGGTTATTTCGATAATGAAACACAAAACAGAATTAAAGTGGACCGTTTTTCATAATGGATTCATCTCGGTCCGATAAAAAAAACGGTCGAAACAGGCGTATTTATCAACGTCGAATCTCATGTGAATTTTCGTTCGAATCGACGACTTTTAAATCGGAAAACGAATCCGAGTCTGCATGCAAGTGTTTCTGTTGTCGAATAATCCCTACAAACTGAGAACGCCGCGCCGAGCATCGGATTCGTGCACGTTCACAGTCTACAGCAGCAGTAGTAATCCTCAACGGCTTTTTTTCGTGCCGAGGGTGAAACTTTAAAAAAAATCACCCACTCGGAACGAGACCGAACAGTCTGAAGGTTATTTCGATAATGAAACACAAAACAGAATTTGAATGGACCGTTTTACATATTGGATTCGTCTTGATTCGATAAAAAGAAACGGTTGAAACAGGCATTTTTATCAACGTCGAATCGCATTTTAATTTTCGTTCGAATCGGCGACTTTTAAATCGGGTAATGATTCCGAGTCTGCATGCAAGTTTTTCTATTGTCGAATAATCCCTACACACTGAGAACGCCGAGCCGAGCATCGGATTCGTTAACGTTCGCGGTCCACAGCAGAAGAAGTACTCCTCAATGGCTATTTTCATGCCGAGGGTGATACATTTTTAAAAATCACCCACTGGGAACGAATCCGAACAGTCTCAAGGTTATTTCGATAATGAAACACAAAACGGAATATGAAGAGACCGGTTTTCACATTGGATTCGTCTCGATCCGATAAAAAACATACAGTTGGAACAGGCGTATTTATCAACGTCGAATCTCATGTGAATTTTCGTTCGAATCGACGACTTTTAAATCGGGAAACGAATCCGAGTCTGCATGCAAGTGTTTCTGTTGTCGAATAATCCCAACAAACTGAGAACGCCGCGCCGAGCATCGGATTCGTTCACGTTCATAGTCCACAGCAGCAGTAGCAGCCCTCAACGGCTATTTTCGTGCCGAGAGTGAAACGTTTTTAAAAATTACCCACTGGGAACGAATCCGAACAGTCTCAAGGATATTTCGATAATAAAACACAAAACAGATTTTGAATGGACCGTTTTACATATTGGATTCGTCTTGATTCGATAAAAAGAAACGGTCGAAACAAGCATTTTTATCAACGTCGAATCTCATGTGAATTTTCGTTCGAATCGGCGACTTTTAAATCGGGAAACGAATCCGAGTCTGCATGCAAGTGTTTCTATTGTCGAATAATCCCTAGAAACTGAGAACGCCGCGCCGAGCATCGGATGCGTTCACGTTCACAGTCTACAGCAGCAGTAGTAATCCTCAACGGCTTTTTTGGTGCCGAGGGTGAAACTTTAAAAAAAATCACCCACTCGGAACGAGTCCGAACAGTATGAAGGTTATTTGGATAATGAAACACAAAACAGAGTTTGAATTGACCGTTTTACATATTGGATTCGTCTAGATTCGATATAATAACAAACGGTTGAAACGGGCCCATTTATCAACGTCTAATCTCATGTGAATTTTCGTGCGAATTGAAGACTTTTAAATCGGGAAACGAATCCGAGTCTGCATGCAAGTGTTTCTGTTGTCGAATAGTCCCTACAAACTGAGAACGCCGCGCCGAGCATCGGATTCGTTCACGTTCATAGTCCATAGCAGCAGTAGGAGTCCTCAATGGATATTTTCGTGCCGAAAGTGATACATTTTTAAAAATCACCCACTGGGAACGAATCCGAACAGTCTCAAGGTTATTTCGATAATGAAACACGAAAGAGAATTTGAATGGACCGTTTTACATATTGGATTCGTCTTGATTCGATAAAAAGAAACGGTCGAAACAGGCATTTTTATCAACGTCGAATCTCATGTGAATTTTCGTTCGAATCGGCGACTTTTAAATCGGGAAACGAATCCGAGTCTGCATGCAAGTGATTCTGTTGTCGACTAATCCCTACAAAATGAGAACGCCGCGGCGAGCATCGGATTCGTTCACGTTCACAGTCCACAGAAGCAGTAGTAGTCCTTAACGGCTTTTTTCGTGCCGAGGGTAAAACATTTTTCAAAATCACCTTCTGGGAACGAATCCGAACAGTCTCGAGGTTATTTCGATAATGAAACACAAAACAGACTATGAATAGACCGCTTTTCACATTGGATTCGTGTAGATCCGATAAAAAAACAGACAGTTGGAACAGGCGTATTTATCAACGTCGAATCTCGCGTCAATTTTCGTTCGAATCGACGACTTTTAAATCGGGAAACGAATCCGAGTCTGCATGCAAGTGTTTCTGTTGTGGAATAATCCCTACAAACTGAGAACGCCGCGCCGAGCATCGGATTCGTTAACGTTCACGGTCCACAGCAGCAGTAGTAGTCCTCAATGGCTATTTTCGTGCCGAGGGTGATACATTTTTTAAAATCACCCACTGGGAACGAATCCGAACAGTCGCAAGATTATTTCGATAATGAAACACAAAACAGAATTTGAATGGACCGTTTTACATATTGGATTCGTCTCGATTCGATAAAAAACAAACGGTTGAAACGGGCGTATTTATCAACGTCTAATCTCATGTCAATTTTCGTTCGAATCGACGACTTTTAAATCGGGAAACGAATCCGAGTCTGCATGCAGATGTTTCTGTTGTCCAATAGTCCCTACACGCTCAGAACGCCGCGCCGAGCATCGGATTCGTTAACGTTCATAGTCCACAGCAGCAGCAGGTGTCCTCAATGGATATTTTCGTGCCGAGGGTGATCCATTTTTAAAAATCACCCACTGGTAACGAATCCGAACAGTCTCAAGGTTATTTCGATAATGAAACACAAAACAGAATTTGAGTGGACCGTTTTTCATAATCGATTCGTCTCGGTCCGACAAAAAAAAACGGTCGAAACAGGCGTATTTATCAACGTCGAATCTCATGTGAATTATCGTTCGAATCGACGACTTTTAAATCGGGAAACGAATCCGAGTCTGCATGCAAGTATTTCTGTTGTCGAATAATCCCTACAAACTGAGAACGCCGCGCCGAGCATCGGATTCGTTCACGTTCACAGTCTACAGCAGCAGTAGTAGTCCTCAACGACTTTTTTCGTGCCGAGGGTAAAACATTTTTCAAAATCGCCTTCTGGGAACGAATCCGAACAGTCTCAAGGTTATTTCGATAATGAAACACAAAACAGAATTTGAATAGACCGTTTTACATAGTGGATTCGTCTCGATTCGATAAAAAACAGACAGTTGGAATAGGCGTATTTATCAACGTCGAATCTCGCGTCAATTTTCGTTCGAATAGACGATTTTTACATCGGGAAACGAATCCGAGTCTGCATGCAAGTGTTTCTGTTGTCGAATAATCCCTACAAACTGAGAACGCCGCGCCGAGCATCGAATTCGTTCCCGGTCATAGTCCACAGCAGCAGTAGCAGTGCTCAACGGCTATTTTCGTGCCGAGATTGAAACATTTTAAACATCACCCACTGGGAACGAGTCCGAACAGTCTCAACGTTATTTCGATAATGAAACACAAAACAGAATTTGAATTGACCGTCTTACATATTGGATTCGTCTCGATTCGATAAAAAACAAACGGTTGAAACGGGCGTATTTATCAACGTCTAATCTCATGTCAATTTTCGTTCGAATCGACGACTTTTAAATCGGGAAACGAATCCGAGTCTGCATGCAGATGTTTCTGTTGTCGAATAGTCCCTACACGCTCAGAACGCGGCGCCGAGCATCGGATTCGTTAACGTTCATGGACCACGGCAGCAGCAGGTGTCCTCAATGGATATTTTCGTGCCGAGGGTGATACATTTTTAAAAATCACCCACTGGGAACGAATCCGAACAGTCTCAAGGTTATTTCGATAATGAAACACAAAACAGAATTTGAGTGGACCGATTTTCATAATGGATTCGTCTCGGTCCGACAAAAAAAACGGTCGAAACAGGCGTATTTATCAACGTCGAATCTCATGTGAATTTTCGTTCGAATCGACGACTTTTAAATCGGGAAACGAATCCGAGTCTGCATGCAAGTGTTTCTGTTGTCGAATAATCCCTACAAACTGAGAACGCCGCGCCGAGCATCGGATTCGTTCACGTTCACAGTCTACAGCAGCAGTAGTAATCCTCAACGGCTTTTTTTCGTGCCGAGGGTGAAACTTTTAAAAAAATCACCCACTCGGAACGAGTCCGAACAGTCTGAAGATTATTTCGATAATGAAACACAAAACAGAATTTGAATGGACCGTTTTACATATTGGATTCGTCTTGATTCGATAAAAAGAAACGGTTGAAACAAGCATTTTTATCAACGTCGAATCGCATTTTAATTTTCGTTCGAATCGAAGACTTTTAAATCGGGTAATGATTCCGAGTCTGCATGCAAGAGTTTCTATTGTCGAATAATACCTACACACTGAGAACGCCGAGCCGAGCATCGGATTCGTTAAGGTTCGCGGTCCACAGCAGCAGAAGTACTCCTCAATGGCTATTTTCATGCCGAGGGTGATACATTTTTAAAAATCGCCCACTGGGAACGAATCCGAACAGTCTCAAGGTTATTTCGATAATGAAACACAAAACGGAATATGAAGAGACCGGTTTTCACATTGGATTCGTCTCGATCCGATAAAAAACATACAGTTGGAACAGGCGTATTTATCAACGTCGAATCTCATGTGAATTTTCGTTCGAATCGACGACTTTTAAATCGGGAAACGAATCCGAGTCTGCATGCAAGTGTTTCTGTTGTCGAATAATCCCAACAAACTGAGAACGCCGCGCCGAGCATCGGATTCGTTCACGTTCATAGTCCACAGCAGCAGTAGCAGCCCTCAACGGCTATTTTCGTGCCGAGAGTGAAACGTTTTTAAAAATTACCCACTGGGAACGAATCCGAACAGTCTCAAGGATATTTCGATAATAAAACACAAAACAGATTTTGAATGGACCGTTTTACATATTGGATTCGTCTTGATTCGATAAAAAGAAACGGTCGAAACAAGCATTTTTATCAACGTCGAATCTCATGTGAATTTTCGTTCGAATCGGCGACTTTTAAATCGGGAAACGAATCCGAGTCTGCATGCAAGTGTTTCTATTGTCGAATAATCCCTAGAAACTGAGAACGCCGCGCCGAGCATCGGATGCGTTCACGTTCACAGTCTACAGCAGCAGTAGTAATCCTCAACGGCTTTTTTGGTGCCGAGGGTGAAACTTTAAAAAAAATCACCCACTCGGAACGAGTCCGAACAGTATGAAGGTTATTTGGATAATGAAACACAAAACAGAGTTTGAATTGACCGTTTTACATATTGGATTCGTCTAGATTCGATATAATAACAAACGGTTGAAACGGGCCCATTTATCAACGTCTAATCTCATGTGAATTTTCGTGCGAATTGAAGACTTTTAAATCGGGAAACGAATCCGAGTCTGCATGCAAGTGTTTCTGTTGTCGAATAGTCCCTACAAACTGAGAACGCCGCGCCGAGCATCGGATTCGTTCACGTTCATAGTCCATAGCAGCAGTAGGAGTCCTCAATGGATATTTTCGTGCCGAAAGTGATACATTTTTAAAAATCACCCACTGGGAACGAATCCGAACAGTCTCAAGGTTATTTCGATAATGAAACACGAAAGAGAATTTGAATGGACCGTTTTACATATTGGATTCGTCTTGATTCGATAAAAAGAAACGGTCGAAACAGGCATTTTTATCAACGTCGAATCTCATGTGAATTTTCGTTCGAATCGGCGACTTTTAAATCGGGAAACGAATCCGAGTCTGCATGCAAGTGATTCTGTTGTCGACTAATCCCTACAAAATGAGAACGCCGCGGCGAGCATCGGATTCGTTCACGTTCACAGTCCACAGAAGCAGTAGTAGTCCTTAACGGCTTTTTTCGTGCCGAGGGTAAAACATTTTTCAAAATCACCTTCTGGGAACGAATCCGAACAGTCTCGAGGTTATTTCGATAATGAAACACAAAACAGACTATGAATAGACCGCTTTTCACATTGGATTCGTGTAGATCCGATAAAAAAACAGACAGTTGGAACAGGCGTATTTATCAACGTCGAATCTCGCGTCAATTTTCGTTCGAATCGACGACTTTTAAATCGGGAAACGAATCCGAGTCTGCATGCAAGTGTTTCTGTTGTGGAATAATCCCTACAAACTGAGAACGCCGCGCCGAGCATCGGATTCGTTAACGTTCACGGTCCACAGCAGCAGTAGTAGTCCTCAATGGCTATTTTCGTGCCGAGGGTGATACATTTTTTAAAATCACCCACTGGGAACGAATCCGAACAGTCGCAAGATTATTTCGATAATGAAACACAAAACAGAATTTGAATGGACCGTTTTACATATTGGATTCGTCTCGATTCGATAAAAAACAAACGGTTGAAACGGGCGTATTTATCAACGTCTAATCTCATGTCAATTTTCGTTCGAATCGACGACTTTTAAATCGGGAAACGAATCCGAGTCTGCATGCAGATGTTTCTGTTGTCCAATAGTCCCTACACGCTCAGAACGCCGCGCCGAGCATCGGATTCGTTAACGTTCATAGTCCACAGCAGCAGCAGGTGTCCTCAATGGATATTTTCGTGCCGAGGGTGATCCATTTTTAAAAATCACCCACTGGTAACGAATCCGAACAGTCTCAAGGTTATTTCGATAATGAAACACAAAACAGAATTTGAGTGGACCGTTTTTCATAATCGATTCGTCTCGGTCCGACAAAAAAAAACGGTCGAAACAGGCGTATTTATCAACGTCGAATCTCATGTGAATTATCGTTCGAATCGACGACTTTTAAATCGGGAAACGAATCCGAGTCTGCATGCAAGTATTTCTGTTGTCGAATAATCCCTACAAACTGAGAACGCCGCGCCGAGCATCGGATTCGTTCACGTTCACAGTCTACAGCAGCAGTAGTAGTCCTCAACGACTTTTTTCGTGCCGAGGGTAAAACATTTTTCAAAATCGCCTTCTGGGAACGAATCCGAACAGTCTCAAGGTTATTTCGATAATGAAACACAAAACAGAATTTGAATAGACCGTTTTACATAGTGGATTCGTCTCGATTCGATAAAAAACAGACAGTTGGAATAGGCGTATTTATCAACGTCGAATCTCGCGTCAATTTTCGTTCGAATAGACGATTTTTACATCGGGAAACGAATCCGAGTCTGCATGCAAGTGTTTCTGTTGTCGAATAATCCCTACAAACTGAGAACGCCGCGCCGAGCATCGAATTCGTTCCCGGTCATAGTCCACAGCAGCAGTAGCAGTGCTCAACGGCTATTTTCGTGCCGAGATTGAAACATTTTAAACATCACCCACTGGGAACGAGTCCGAACAGTCTCAACGTTATTTCGATAATGAAACACAAAACAGAATTTGAATTGACCGTCTTACATATTGGATTCGTCTCGATTCGATAAAAAACAAACGGTTGAAACGGGCGTATTTATCAACGTCTAATCTCATGTCAATTTTCGTTCGAATCGACGACTTTTAAATCGGGAAACGAATCCGAGTCTGCATGCAGATGTTTCTGTTGTCGAATAGTCCCTACACGCTCAGAACGCGGCGCCGAGCATCGGATTCGTTAACGTTCATGGACCACGGCAGCAGCAGGTGTCCTCAATGGATATTTTCGTGCCGAGGGTGATACATTTTTAAAAATCACCCACTGGGAACGAATCCGAACAGTCTCAAGGTTATTTCGATAATGAAACACAAAACAGAATTTGAGTGGACCGATTTTCATAATGGATTCGTCTCGGTCCGACAAAAAAAACGGTCGAAACAGGCGTATTTATCAACGTCGAATCTCATGTGAATTTTCGTTCGAATCGACGACTTTTAAATCGGGAAACGAATCCGAGTCTGCATGCAAGTGTTTCTGTTGTCGAATAATCCCTACAAACTGAGAACGCCGCGCCGAGCATCGGATTCGTTCACGTTCACAGTCTACAGCAGCAGTAGTAATCCTCAACGGCTTTTTTTCGTGCCGAGGGTGAAACTTTTAAAAAAATCACCCACTCGGAACGAGTCCGAACAGTCTGAAGATTATTTCGATAATGAAACACAAAACAGAATTTGAATGGACCGTTTTACATATTGGATTCGTCTTGATTCGATAAAAAGAAACGGTTGAAACAAGCATTTTTATCAACGTCGAATCGCATTTTAATTTTCGTTCGAATCGAAGACTTTTAAATCGGGTAATGATTCCGAGTCTGCATGCAAGAGTTTCTATTGTCGAATAATACCTACACACTGAGAACGCCGAGCCGAGCATCGGATTCGTTAAGGTTCGCGGTCCACAGCAGCAGAAGTACTCCTCAATGGCTATTTTCATGCCGAGGGTGATACATTTTTAAAAATCGCCCACTGGGAACGAATCCGAACAGTCTCAAGGTTATTTCGATAATGAAACACAAAACGGAATATGAAGAGACCGGTTTTCACATTGGATTCGTCTCGATCCGATAAAAAACATACAGTTGGAACAGGCGTATTTATCAACGTCGAATCTCATGTGAATTTTCGTTCGAATCGACGACTTTTAAATCGGGAAACGAATCCGAGTCTGCATGCAAGTGTTTCTGTTGTCGAATAATCCCAACAAACTGAGAACGCCGCGCCGAGCATCGGATTCGTTCACGTTCATAGTCCACAGCAGCAGTAGCAGCCCTCAACGGCTATTTTCGTGCCGAGAGTGAAACGTTTTTAAAAATTACCCACTGGGAACGAATCCGAACAGTCTCAAGGATATTTCGATAATAAAACACAAAACAGATTTTGAATGGACCGTTTTACATATTGGATTCGTCTTGATTCGATAAAAAGAAACGGTCGAAACAAGCATTTTTATCAACGTCGAATCTCATGTGAATTTTCGTTCGAATCGGCGACTTTTAAATCGGGAAACGAATCCGAGTCTGCATGCAAGTGTTTCTATTGTCGAATAATCCCTAGAAACTGAGAACGCCGCGCCGAGCATCGGATGCGTTCACGTTCACAGTCTACAGCAGCAGTAGTAATCCTCAACGGCTTTTTTGGTGCCGAGGGTGAAACTTTAAAAAAAATCACCCACTCGGAACGAGTCCGAACAGTATGAAGGTTATTTGGATAATGAAACACAAAACAGAGTTTGAATTGACCGTTTTACATATTGGATTCGTCTAGATTCGATATAATAACAAACGGTTGAAACGGGCCCATTTATCAACGTCTAATCTCATGTGAATTTTCGTGCGAATTGAAGACTTTTAAATCGGGAAACGAATCCGAGTCTGCATGCAAGTGTTTCTGTTGTCGAATAGTCCCCTACAAACTGAGAACGCCGCGCCGAGCATCGGATTCGTTCACGTTCATAGTCCCATAGCAGCAGTAGGAGTCCTCAATGGATATTTTCGTGCCGAAAGTGATACATTTTTAAAAATCACCCACTGGGAACGAATCCGAACAGTCTCAAGGTTATTTCGATAATGAAACACGAAAGAGAATTTGAATGGACCGTTTTACATATTGGATTCGTCTTGATTCGATAAAAAGAAACGGTCGAAACAGGCATTTTTATCAACGTCGAATCTCATGTGAATTTTCGTTCGAATCGGCGACTTTTAAATCGGGAAACGAATCCGAGTCTGCATGCAAGTGATTCTGTTGTCGACTAATCCCTACAAAATGAGAACGCCGCGGCGAGCATCGGATTCGTTCACGTTCACAGTCCACAGAAGCAGTAGTAGTCCTTAACGGCTTTTTTCGTGCCGAGGGTAAAACATTTTTCAAAATCACCTTCTGGGAACGAATCCGAACAGTCCTCGAGGTTATTTCGATAATGAAACACAAAACAGACTATGAATAGACCGCTTTTCACATTGGATTCGTGTAGATCCGATAAAAAAACAGACAGTTGGAACAGGCGTATTTATCAACGTCGAATCTCGCGTCAATTTTCGTTCGAATCGACGACTTTTAAATCGGGAAACGAATCCGAGTCTGCATGCAAGTGTTTCTGTTGTGGAATAATCCCTACAAACTGAGAACGCCGCGCCGAGCATCGGATTCGTTAACGTTCACGGTCCACAGCAGCAGTAGTAGTCCTCAATGGCTATTTTCGTGCCGAGGGTGATACATTTTTTAAAATCACCCACTGGGAACGAATCCGAACAGTCGCAAGATTATTTCGATAATGAAACACAAAACAGAATTTGAATGGACCGTTTTACATATTGGATTCGTCTCGATTCGATAAAAAACAAACGGTTGAAACGGGCGTATTTATCAACGTCTAATCTCATGTCAATTTTCGTTCGAATCGACGACTTTTAAATCGGGAAACGAATCCGAGTCTGCATGCAGATGTTTCTGTTGTCCAATAGTCCCTACACGCTCAGAACGCCGCGCCGAGCATCGGATTCGTTAACGTTCATAGTCCACAGCAGCAGCAGGTGTCCTCAATGGATATTTTCGTGCCGAGGGTGATCCATTTTTAAAAATCACCCACTGGTAACGAATCCGAACAGTCTCAAGGTTATTTCGATAATGAAACACAAAACAGAATTTGAGTGGACCGTTTTTCATAATCGATTCGTCTCGGTCCGACAAAAAAAAACGGTCGAAACAGGCGTATTTATCAACGTCGAATCTCATGTGAATTATCGTTCGAATCGACGACTTTTAAATCGGGAAACGAATCCGAGTCTGCATGCAAGTATTTCTGTTGTCGAATAATCCCTACAAACTGAGAACGCCGCGCCGAGCATCGGATTCGTTCACGTTCACAGTCTACAGCAGCAGTAGTAGTCCTCAACGACTTTTTTCGTGCCGAGGGTAAAACATTTTTCAAAATCGCCTTCTGGGAACGAATCCGAACAGTCTCAAGGTTATTTCGATAATGAAACACAAAACAGAATTTGAATAGACCGTTTTACATAGTGGATTCGTCTCGATTCGATAAAAAACAGACAGTTGGAATAGGCGTATTTATCAACGTCGAATCTCGCGTCAATTTTCGTTCGAATAGACGATTTTTACATCGGGAAACGAATCCGAGTCTGCATGCAAGTGTTTCTGTTGTCGAATAATCCCTACAAACTGAGAACGCCGCGCCGAGCATCGAATTCGTTCCCGGTCATAGTCCACAGCAGCAGTAGCAGTGCTCAACGGCTATTTTCGTGCCGAGATTGAAACATTTTAAACATCACCCACTGGGAACGAGTCCGAACAGTCTCAACGTTATTTCGATAATGAAACACAAAACAGAATTTGAATTGACCGTCTTACATATTGGATTCGTCTCGATTCGATAAAAAAACAAACGGTTGAAACGGGCGTATTTATCAACGTCTAATCTCATGTCAATTTTTCGTTCGAATCGACGACTTTTAAATCGGGAAACGAATCCGAGTCCTGCATGCAGATGTTTCTGTTGTCGAATAGTCCCTACACGCTCAGAACGCGGCGCCGAGCATCGGATTCGTTAACGTTCATGGACCACGGCAGCAGCAGGTGTCCTCAATGGATATTTTCGTGCCGAGGGTGATACATTTTTAAAAATCACCCACTGGGAACGAATCCGAACAGTCTCAAGGTTATTTCGATAATGAAACACAAAACAGAATTTGAGTGGACCGATTTTTCATAATGGATTCGTCTCGGTCCGACAAAAAAAACGGTCGAAACAGGCGTATTTATCAACGTCGAATCTCATGTGAATTTTCGTTCGAATCGACGACTTTTAAATCGGGAAACGAATCCGAGTCTGCATGCAAGTGTTTCTGTTGTCGAATAATCCCTACAAACTGAGAACGCCGCGCCGAGCATCGGATTCGTTCACGTTCACAGTCTACAGCAGCAGTAGTAATCCTCAACGGCTTTTTTTCGTGCCGAGGGTGAAACTTTTAAAAAAATCACCCACTCGGAACGAGTCCGAACAGTCTGAAGATTATTTCGATAATGAAACACAAAACAGAATTTGAATGGACCGTTTTTACATATTGGATTCGTCTTGATTCGATAAAAAGAAACGGTTGAAACAAGCATTTTTATCAACGTCGAATCGCATTTTAATTTTCGTTCGAATCGAAGACTTTTAAATCGGGTAATGATTCCGAGTCTGCATGCAAGAGTTTCTATTGTCGAATAATACCTACACACTGAGAACGCCGAGCCGAGCATCGGATTCGTTAAGGTTCGCGGTCCACAGCAGCAGAAGTACTCCTCAATGGCTATTTTCATGCCGAGGGTGATACATTTTTAAAAAATCGCCCACTGGGAACGAATCCGAACAGTCTCAAGGTTATTTCGATAATGAAACACAAAACGGAATATGAAGAGACCGGTTTTCACATTGGATTCGTCTCGATCCGATAAAAAACATACAGTTGGAACCAGGGTTGCGAAATTTGTAATGAAAAAGTAATGCAATATTCATTACTTTTTTAAAAAGTAATGAAAAAATATTTCATTACCCATTACATTTCATTAAGTAATGTAAAAAAATTCCATTACCCATTACATTATATTTTGTAATGTAAAAAATGTCCGTTACTCATTACATTTGATTTTGTAATGTAAAACATTTCCGTTACTCATTACATTTGATTTTGTAATGTAAAAAATTTCCATTACTCATTACATTATATTTTGTATTGTAAAAAAATTCCATTACTCATTACATTTGAATTTGTAACGTAAAAAAATTCCATTACTCATTACATTACATTTTGTAATGTGAAATATTTTCATTACAAAATGCAATGTAATATGTAATGAAAAAAAAATTCATTACACATTACCTTGTAAGGGGCAATGGACATTTTTTACATTACAAAGTCCAATGTAATGAGTAATGGACTTTTTTTACAATACAAAATA
>OX101790.1:5303680-5348680 GCA_944452715.1 Ophion slaviceki
TATTTCGATAATGAAACACAAAACAGAATTTGAGTGGACCGTTTTTCATAATGGATTCGTCTCGGTCCGACAAAAAAAACGGTCGAAACAGGCGTATTTATCAACGTCGAATCTCATGTGAATTTTCGTTCGAATCGACGACTTTTAAATCGGGAAACGAATCCGAGTCTGCATGCAAGTGTTTCTGTTGTCGAATAATCCCTACAAACTGAGAACGCCGCGCCGAGCATCGGATTCGTTCACGTTCACAGTCTACAGTAGCAGTAGTAGTCCTCAACGGCTTTTTTCGTGCCGAGGGTAAAACATTTTTCAAAATCACCTTCTGGGAACGAATCCGAACAGTCTCAAGGTTATTTCGATAATGAAACACAAAACAGAATTTGAATGGACCGTTTTACATAGTGGATTCGTCTCGATTCGATAAAAAACAAGCAGTTGAAACCGGCGTATTTATCAACGTCGAATCTCATGTGAATTTTCGTTCGAATCGACGACTCCTCAATCGGAAAACGAATCCGCGTCTGCATGCAAGTGTCTCTGTTGTCGAATAATCCCTACAAACTAAGAACGCCGCGCCGAGCATCGGATTCGTTCACGATTACAGTCTACAGAAGCAGTAGTAGTCCTCAACGGCTTTTTTCATGCCGAGGGTGAAACATTTTTCAAAATCACCTTCTGGGAACGAATCCGAACAGTCTCAAGGTTATTTCGATAATGAAACACAAAACAGAATATGAATGGACCGGTTTTCACATTGGATTCGTGTCAATCCGAAAAAAAACAGACAGTTGGAACAGGCGTATTTAACAACGTCGAATCTCACGTCAATTTTCGTTCGAATCGAAGACTTTTAAATCGGGAAACGAATCCGAGTCTGCATGCAAGTGTTCCTGTTGTCGAATAATCCCTACAAACTGAGAAGGCCGCGCCGAGCATCGGATTCGTTCACATTCATAGTGCACAACAGCAGTAGGAGTCCTCAATGGCTATTTTCGTGCCCAGGGTGATACATTTTTAAAAATCATCCACTGGGAACGAATCCGAACAGTTTCAAGGTGATTTCGATAATAAAACACAAAACAGAATTTGAGTGGACCGTTTTTCAAATTGGATTCGTCTCGGCCCGATAAAAAAAACGGTCGAAACAGGCGTGTTTATCAACGTCGAATCTCGTGTGAATTTTCGTTCGAAGTGAACGACTTTTAAATCGGCAAACGAATCCGAGTCTGCATGCAAGTGTTTCTGTTGTCGAATAATCCTTACAAACTGAGAACGCCTCGCCGAGCATCGGATTCATTCACGTTCACAGTCCACAGCACCAGTAATAGTGCTCAACGGCTTTTTTCATGCCGAGGGTGAAACATTTTTAAAAATCACCTTCTTGGAACGAATCCGAACAGTGTCAAGGTTATTTCGATAATTAAATACAAAACAGAATATTAATGGACCGGTTTTCACATTGGATTCGTCTCAATCCGATAAAAAAACATACAGTTGGAACAGGCGTATTTATCACCGTCGAATTTCATGTGAATTTTCGTTCGAATCGACGACTTTTAAATCGGGAAACGAATCCGAGTCTGCATGCAAGTGTTTCTGTTGTCGAATAATCCCTACAAACTGAGAACGCCGCGCCGAGCATCAGATTCGTTCACGTTCATAGTCCACAGCCACAGTAGGAGTCCTCAATGGCTATTTTCGTGCCAAGGATGATACATTTTTAAAAATCATCCACTGGGAACGAATTTGAACAGTCTCTAGGTTATTTCGATAATGAAACAAAACAGAATTTGAGTGTACCGTTTTTCATATTGGATTCGTCTCGGTCCGATAAAAAAAACGGTTGAAACAGGCGTATTTATCAACGTCGAATCTCATGTGAATTTTCGTTCGAATCGACGACTTTTAAATCGGGAAACGAATCCAAATCTGCATGCAAGTATTTCTGTTGTCGAAAAATCCCTACAAACTGGGAACGCCGTGCCGAGCATCGGATTCGTTCACGTTCACAGTCCACAGCACCAGTAATAGTGCTCAACGGCTTTTTTCGTGCCGAGGGTGAAACATTTTTAACAATCACCTTCTTGGAACGAATCCGAACAGTCTCAAGGTTATTTCGATAATGACCCACTAAACAGAATACGAATGGACCGGTTTTCACATTGGATTCGTCTCGATCCGATAAAAAACATACAGTTGGAACATGCGTATTTATCAACGTCGAATCTCATGTGAATTTTCGTTCGAATCAACGACTTTTAAATCGGGAAACGAATCCGAGTCTGCATGCAGATGTTTCTGTTGTCGAATAGTCCCTACATGCTGAGAACGCCGCACCGAGCATAGGATTCGTTAACGTTCATAGTCCACAGCAGCAGTAGGAGTCCTCAATGGATATTTTCGTGCCGAGGGTGATATATTTTTAAAAATCACCCACTGGGAACGAATCCGAACAGTCTCAAGATTACTTCGATAATGAAACACAAAACAGAATTTGAGTGGACCATTTTTCATAATGGATTCGTCTCGGTCCGATAAAAAAAACGGTCGAAACTGGCGTATTTATCAACCTCGAATCTCATGTGCATTTTCGTTCGAATCGACGACTTTTAAATCGGGAAACGAATCCGAGTCTGCGTGCAAGTGTTTCTGTTGTCGAATAATCCCTACAAACTGAGAACGCCGCGCCGAGCATCGGATTCATTTACGTTCACAGTCCACCGCACCAGTAATAGTGCTCAACGGTTTTTTTCGTGCCGAGGGTGAAACAATTTAAAAAATCACCTCCTTTGAACGAATCCGAACAGTCTCAAGGTTATTTCGATAATGAAACAAAAAACAGAATATGAATGGACCGCTTGTCACATTGGATTCCTCTCGATCCGATAAAAAACACACAGTTGGAAAATGCGTATTTATCAACGTTGAATCTCATGTGAATTTTCGTTCGAATCGACGACTTTTAAATCGGGAAACGAATCCGAGTCTGCATGCAAGTGTTTCTATTGTCGAATAATCCCTACAAACTGAGAACGCCAAGCCAAGCATCGGATTCGTTCACGTTCACAGTCTACAGCAGCAGTAGTAATCCTCAACGGCTTTTTTTCGTGCCGAGGGTGAAACTTTAAAAAAAATCACCCACTCGGAACGAGTCCGAACAGTCTCAAGGTTATTTCGATAATGAAACAAAAAACAGAATATGAATGGACCGCTTGTCACATTGGATTCCTCTCTATCCGCTAAAAAAACACACAGTTGGAACATGCGTATTTATCAACGTTGAATCTCATGTGAATTTTCGTTCGAATCGACCACTTTTAAATCGGGAAACGAATCCGAGTCTGCATGCAAGTGTTTCTTTTGTCGAATAATCCCTACAAACTGAGAACGCCAAGCCAAGCATCGGATTCGTTCACGTTCACAGTCCACAGTAGCAGTAGTAGTCCTCAATGACTATTTTCGTGCCGAGGGTGAAACATTTTAAAAAATCACCCACTGGGAGCGAGTCCGAACAGTCTCAAGGTTATTTCGATAATGAAACACAAAACAAAATATGAATGGACCGGTTTTCACATTGGATTCGTCTCGATCCGATAAAAAAAAACATACAGTTGGAACAGGCGTATTTATCAACGTCGAATCTCATGTGAATTTTCGTTCAAATCGACGACTTTTAAATCGGGAAATGAATCGGAGTCTGCATGCAAGTGTTTCTATTGTTGAATAATTTCTACAAACTGAGAACTCCGAGCCGAGCATCGGATTCGTTCACGTTCACAGCCCACAGCAGCAGTAGTATTCCTCAATGGCTATTTTCGTGCCGAGGGTAATACATTTTTAATAATCACCCACTGGGAACGAGTCCGAACAGTCTCAAGGTTATTTCGATAATGAAACACAAAACAGAATTTGAATGGATCGTTTTACATATTGGATTCGTCGCGATTCGATAAAAAGCAAACGGTTGAAACAGTCGTATTTATCAACGTCGAATCTCATGTGATTTTTCGTTCGAGTCGGCGACTTTTCAATCGGGAAACGAATCCGAGTCTGCTTGCAAGCGTTTCTGTTGTCGAATAATCCCTACAAATTGAAAACGCCGCGCCGAGCATCGGATTCGTTCACGTTCACAGTCCACCGCAGCAGTAGTAGTCCTCAACGGCTTTTTTCGTGCCGAGGGTGAAACTTTAAAAAAAATCACCCACTGGGAACGAGTCCGAACAGTCTCAAGGTTATTTCGATAATGAAACACAAATCAGAATATGAATGGACCGGTTTTCACATTGGATTCGTCTGGATCCGATAAAAAAACATACAGTTGGAACAGGCGTATTTATCAACACGGAATTTCATGTGAATTTTCGTTCGAATCGACGACTTTTAAATCGGGAAACGAATCCGAGTCTGCATGCAAGTGTTTCTGTTGTCGAATAATCCCTACAAACTGAGAACCCCGCGCCGAGCATCGGATTTGTTCACTTTTGTAGTCCATAGCAGCAGTAGGAGTCCTCAATGGCTATTTTCCTGCCGAGGGTGATACTCGCTAGGCCCGGACCTAGGGCGCCGCTGCAAAGGGGGCGCCGCGCGTCGGCGGGATCCGCAAGTACGCGCGCCCCTTCTTATCTCGCCCCCTTATGACCGGCGAGTGGCTGGCGGGGGGGGGGCTCACTTTCTCAGGGCTGGGGCGCTAATTTTCGTAAACCGGTCCTGGCAGTAGAGGTTCTCAATGGCTATTTTCAATGGTCGTCGATTCGAACGAAAATTGACGTGAGATTCGACGTTGATAAATACGCCTGTTCCAACTGTATGTTTTTTTATCGGATCGGGACGAATTCAATGTTAAAACCGGTCCATTCATATTCCGTTTTGTGTTTCATTATCGAAATAATTTTGAGACTGTTCGGATTCGTTCCTAGTGGGTGATTTTTAAAAATGTATCACCCTCGGCACGAAAATATCCATTGAGGACTCCTACTGCTGCTATGGACTATGAACGTGAACGAATCCGATGCTCGGCGCGGCGTTCTCAGTTTGTAGGGACTATTCGACAACAGAAACACTTGCATGCAGACTCGGATTCGTTTCCCGATTCAAAAGTCGTTGATTCGAACGAAAATTCACATGAGATTCCACGTTGATAAATACGCCAGTTCCAACTGTATGTTTTTTATCGGATCGAGACGATACCAATGTGAAAACCGGTCCATTCATATTCTGTTTTGTGTTTCATTATCGAAATAACCTTGAGACTGTTCGGACTCGTTCCCAGTGGGTGATTTTTTAAAATGTTTCACTCTCGGCACAAAAATAGCCGTTGAGGACTGCTACTACTGCTGTGGACTATGAACGTGAAAGAATCCGATGCTCGGACCGGCGTTCTCAGTAGATAGGGATTATTCCACAACAGAAACACTTGCATGCATATTCGGATTCCTTTCCTGATTTAAAAGTCGTCTATTCGACGAGAACTTTGACTCTGAATTCGTATTCAGTGACCTGGAAAACCCCCGAGTACAGACTTTCACCGGAATTGAATACGTTTTTGACTTTTGGCCGGTCTTTTGGGATTCCGGACCACTGTGTGACACCTTCAATAAGGTCCCGGACTCGAGGCAAAGTTAGGTCGCTATTGTGCATCTGAAAAGAGTAGATTGATTCTATTCCATATTTTCACAAACCCCTTAAACCCGTTCCACTATAAATCGCGAATGCCGTAATGCCGTTCTTCTTAATTTGGCCCCTTAAATGCGGTTTCCCAAAGTCGAGTTTTCGTTCAAGTTTCAACTGTCACTGCACAAGTCAATAAGTGTACTTTATCTCGTAAAAACTCTCCTTCGATTCAAAATAAGATTCACGCGTGCGCTTCTTCAGCGTGAGCCCCTTCACATTTCTCGGCGATAATCAACATCTCGCCAAGGAGCTTCCTCACACCCAAAAACGAAACGTTCGCCCCGTTTGACGGAAGTCCTCTGATCCGTTTTTGAAAAACAAATTTGCACGCGTCCCGTTTTGCAATTCAACCCCTTAAATCCCACTCTAAATCGCCTCCTCTTGCCGTAAAACTCTAAGGTGACCTTACTTCCTCATAATCTTTAAGACCGCATTCACATTTAATCGTCACGCATTCTTCGTTATTTTAATTGACCCCTTAAACACGATTTCGGGTTGACCGCTTTCTTTGCGTTCACAAACGGTACATCCACCCAGCGCGGCTCGAATCGTTAGGCCAGTCGTCGAGTGTCTCATGACAATCGCTCGTTTAATTATTGACTCATGGCCAGGGCTTTTAGGTGCTTTCGTATTTTTTCTTCGCCGATTCCGCGGGACCTGCAAACAAATGAAGCCCGTTCGACATTCATATTCCACGTTACACTCGCACACTCGGACGCGTATCATCGTAACGTCAGCCACGACCCGACATCTCTCGGTGACTTCTGCAACCTCATGACAGCCACGTCAAGACGATAGCGGCGAATGCCGCTACTCCTACTCTACAACGCCTACTCCGTTCCTGGCCATTCCGTTGCTGGCCATTCAACGCCTACTCCGTTCCTGGCCATTCCAACTCTGCCGTTCCTCGGAGTTCCGTTTGAACTATCGTTCGATATTGATTTTTCAATGGCCTTTTTCTCAATGGTACCATTTTTTTGAAGCCCTCATCCGGGTCCTACGTGTTCAGAATCAAGTCCACTTTGCTTCTCTAAGCGCGGAATGCCATTTTTATTTTTACCCAGATTTTTTTTTGATGTGTAAACATCTTAGCGCTCGGTCTACGGTAGGGGCTAGCTGGGGCTTCGAGCGTCAGATGGCGTCAGCGTAAGACCGTGTCTGTGTGAGCGCGTTAATGTGTGCGTTTGACAGTTGACTGTGCGGGCTAATTGACAGTTGACATGACGGACATTTTTTCCTACTGGAATTTTACGTGGTGTCGCCAACCTAAAAGGTAATTACGAACGATGCCTCTCTCTCTCTCTCTCTCCCGATTTTTATTTTTATATAAGATGACATATCGCCCGACACAATAAGCCGAGAAATTCCATGAAGTGTACGACGGTTAGGTTTCCATGAAGAAGCTAAACGTCGTTAGTTCTACAAATCGGCGTAACGGTCGTGGCGAGAGCAAAGGAAGTGGGTGGCGCTCCAGTACTCGGCGAAGAGACGCTGGAGCGCGAGCACGCCTCTGGGCGCTCAATGTTTTATATTTCATGTTCTTTTCCTATTCACTTAATAATAAACAACACAAATAAAATTCGACATCCTGAGTGTGTTTATAATTATTTTCCCCTGATTAATCCTACAGTTCAGAAGTGGGATTCCAAGTGAATAAAATGCGAGATTCGCGCGTTTTATATCACGGGACAAGGAACACGTGCCGAAGTCAAGTAAAGGAAGTGTCGCGAATTTAGTGCGTGTTATTCGCGTTCGGTCGAGTTGAATGCGTCGCGCTAAGTGCCGCGCATCTATATATACATTTTGTATTTCAATCGGTACGAAATAATCACGGCTGTGTGCTAACGTATTAATCGTACCGAATCTCTATTTTTCTGTGGGAAAAATTCGCGTTTATCCGTGTGTATCGTTACGTGAACGGACGAATATTTGCGAATAACGTACGCTGCTGTGTGCAAAAGAGCGCGTAAGAACATTTTCTTTTGTCGTGCCGAGTAAGCAATCGCGCCGAATCGCGAGGGTATTAAAATGACCGCCAAACAACCCACCGAGTATACGGTCCCCGAATTAAAAGACATTCTTCGCGAGAATAATTTATTATTAGGAGGCTCCAAAGCCGATCTGATAAAACGTTTAACAGATTTCGACGCAGGCATATGGGATCGCTTAAACCTAGAACGGATTAGTTTGGCCGACGAAATTGTGGAACACGAGCGAAGTGCGAACGCGTCGGGAAATAGCCAACGTATCGTCGAGACGGCTGCCGAGGTCCATGGTGCAAGGAATGCGCCGACCGAACACGAGTTGATACGTCGAGAAAACGATTTGTTGCGACGAGAACGAGATATACTTCAGCGAGAATTAGACTTCGCAAGGCAAGGACGTA
Organism: Ophion slaviceki; assembly: GCA_944452715.1. NCBI lineage: Eukaryota > Metazoa > Arthropoda > Insecta > Hymenoptera > Ichneumonidae > Ophion > Ophion slaviceki. The sequence goes on from OX101790.1 coordinate 5,311,737, forward strand.
CACCAAGTAATAGCACGGAGACAAGTGACATTCGCATGAGACGTAGTTCGTTACCGACGAACGAGAGCGCGAGAGCTGTTCGAGATCTTCTGAGTGAATTTAACGGCAGCGATGGTTCTTTTTGGAGGTGGGAACAGCAATTGTCGTTACTGCAAGTGACGTACGACTTGGATGATAGTTCGTCAAGAATTTTAATCAGCTCGAAATTGAAGGGTCGCGCACTCGAATGGTTTCATTCAAAGCCGGGTCATCTCATACTGTGTGTTGAAGATTTATTGAAAGAGATGAAAAAGATGTTTGATCATCGACAAACAAAGTTAGTGCTACGAAAAAAATTCGAGGAAAGACAGTGGCAGCCGAACGAACCATTTGTTGATTATTATCACGACAAAGTGATTCTAGCAAATCGGGTACCGATCGAGGAGGACGAGATTATCGATTATATTATCGACGGTATAAATGACATGAACCTGCAAGCCCCAACACGAATTATGCGGTTCAAGACACAGGCGGAGTTGTTTGAAGCATTTGAAAAGGTGACGCTGCCTTCGAAGAAAACATTCGATCGAGAATCGAAGTGGAGAAAAGACGAAAAATCGACAAAAGAAAGAAAAGAGAGTTCGTCGTAGGAAAAAGAGAATTCAACGTCGTCCAGAGGAACTTCAACGTCAACAAAAGAGAGATCAACGACGCAGCGAAGAACACCGAAGTGCTACAATTGCTACGAGTCTGGGCATATCGCTCCCGACTGCCCGAAGCCGAAGAGGACGAGAGGCTCATGCTTCACCTGCGGGTCGACGAGTCATCAGAAGAATGACTGCCCAGAAGAAAAATCGGAGTCTGCGCCGGCGAATGCGACGAACATGATTGAACCAATTGATGTGAGCGATCCGTACTACGTTTAGCTTAGCTTCTCAGTTGACGACGCGCAAGGTCATAAGCGTATCCACTCTGTAAGCGCTGTAGTCGATCCGGGATCTCCGGTAAGTTTGATAAGAAGCGAGTATGTACCAACGAGTTTGCTCGAACCAGTGCCGATGAACGGTGATGGTTTTCGCGGAATGAATAAGTCAGTCGTGAGCGTATTGGGTACATTTACGAGAACCGTGGACGTCGAAGGGATCGACATGGAAATCCGATTTTTAGTAGTACCGAAAGAAATAATGTCGTGTGTTGCGCTACTTGGGCGTGATTTTTCTAGAAATCCGTTAATAAGGGTTAAGTTGGGCGAGAGTATAAAAACCGCAAAAAGGTATAACTCTTGGGAAGGGATTGGTAGTATCACACAACTGATGATGATTAACTATGTCGAGTCACCCCATCGCGTCAACGAGCAACTGAATATTGATTCGGAAGTCGGATTTGAAGTATCTAGGAAATTGCAAGAGTTATACGAATCCGAGTACGTTTTGAAGTGGGGTTCTGACGATCAGGAGCCTGAACAGGAAATGACAATTACTTTGAAAAATGAACAACCGATTACCTTTCGACCGAGACGTTTAGCGTTTTCTGACGGGGAAAAAGTCAAATGTATCCTCGATGATCTATTGAAAGACGCCACGATAAGACCGAGTCAGTCGCCGTACGCTAGCCCGATCGTACTTGTGCGAAAGAAAAATGAAGAGATAAGACTTTGTGTTGATTATCGCGAGTTAAACAAGGTTACGGTAAAAGACAATTTTCCAGCACCGCTCAACGACAATCATCTTGATCGTTTGAAGGATAAAAAGTACTTTACTAGTCTTGACCTAAAGAACGGATTCTACCATGTTAAAATGTCCGAGTCCTCTATAAAATACACCTCGTTTGTGACGCCTTTTGGGCAGTTCGAGTACCTACGGATGCCTTTCGGGTTAACGAATGCGCCACGAGTATTCCAAAGATTCGTTAACGGCGTTTTTGGAAAACTGATTCGCGAGAACAAAGTTCTGCAGTACCTCGATGATATTTTAATAGCCACGAGAGATCTTGACGAGCATTTAGAGATTCTTAAGGAAGTATTTGAGACAGCTAGGAGACACCGGTTGAAATTTCGACTAGACAAGTGTTTTTTCGCGCGAAATTACGTACTTGGGGTATTTAATCAACGACCACGGTTTACGCCCTAGTAAAGATAACGTTAATTCTGTGATGGACTATCCAGTCCCGCGAAACACGAAGGAGGTGCATAGATTCGTCTGCTTAGCGAGTTATTTCAGACGATTCATACCTAATTTTCCAGTAGTCACGAAGCCGTTGTATGACCTCATCAAGAAGGACGTTCCGTTTAAGTTTGGAATGGAAGAGCTTGAGGTTTTTGAGACACTAAAGCGAGCGTTGTTGTCCGAGCCGATATTAGCGATCTTTTCGCCTCATCTTGAAACCGAGCTGCATTGTGACGCGAGCGCGAGCGGTTATGGAGCGATACTGCTGCAGAAACAGAGTGACAAAATATTCAGACCGGTGTTTTATTTTAGCAAGCGACGAGCGCGACCTTGCCTCGATTACAGAAGTAGCTTCGACGAAAGTTTGTAAGAGTCAGGAAGTGAACGAGCAGTATTATAATCAAAAACATAAGAAAGCGACACAATATAACGACGGTAACTACGTCATGATCCGAAACGTTGACACTACTGCTAGTAGCAATAAGAAACTCATACCAAAGTTTAAAGGTCCGTACGTTGTGAAGAAGGTGCTAGATTCCGATCGTTACGTGGTTACCGACATCGAGGGGTTCGAGCTCACTCAGTTACCGTATACTGGAGTGATAGCTGTCGACAAAATGAAACCGTATATCCGTAATTAATGTATGCGTCGAGAAGCGGATTGGTGTATACGTGATTGGTATTAGCGTATTGTTCTTTCCTTAAATATGTTTTTTGTTCGAGACGTACAAATGTCAGGATTGGCCGACTGTAGGCATTTTTATTTTTATATAAGTTGACATATCGCCCGACACAATAAGCCGAGAAATTCCATGAAGTTTACGACGGTTAGGTTTCCATGAAGAAGCGAAACGTCGTTAGTTCTGCAAATCGGCGTAACGGTCGTGGCGAGAGCAAAGGGAGTGGGTGGCGCTCCAGTACTCGGCGAAGAGACGCTGGAGCGCGAGCACGCCTCTGGGCGCTCAATGTTTTATATTTCACGTTCTTTTCCTATTCACTTAATAATAAACAACACAAATAAAATTCGACATCCTGAGTGTGTTTATAATTATTTTCCCCTGATTAATCCTACAGTTATCGACCTAATTACAGAGAAAAAAAAATAAAATTGCGTATTTTTGTGAAGGAATTCCGAGACGGCATGCAAAAATAAAATTTCCGGTTGCTGCAAAAGTGTATATAATAGTGGAAATCTGTGAGATTCTTAAAAATAATCAGATTTACATACTTAACACTTGTAGTAATCTAATGCTCTGAGAAAAAAATACGCTTGTTGGCCTAATTTTCATGTAATATCAAGTTTAATTTACACCTCCGGTATTGGATTTATTACCTCTTGCTACGATAAAGAGACGTGACAGCAAGGCAACAGCTGACTGTAGTCAGAACCTCATCTCACTCATTCGAATTTCCACATATATTTCATTTTTAACCGTCATATTTTGCCGGCACAAATTTTCCACGCTTTTATCAGTCGTGGTCCTAATATAATGATTTATATTTCCCCCACCTGACATTGTTTTGACAGATCGACGTTGAAAAGCATGGAGGTCAAACTCGCCTGCTTGAGTAAAAAGAGACGGAGATAGAATCAATGTTGCCAAATCCCAAACCTATAAATACTGCGCGAACCGTTGGAACAACTATTTTTTCATTCTTATAATTAAATGTGAACATTCATTAAGCAGTTTACACGTGAACATTTTTAGGTATTACAATTTTTTGCGTATGTTAAAAATGTAAATGTTACAAGTCTGAAGTTTGATCAGTGGTATGACTAGTGTAAAGCAGTAGGATTACCTTAAGCGATCGCACAATTCTGAGATTAACAAATATATGTACACTACTAAACGCTATCAAAAAAATATGGTAAGTGCAGTTATTTCCATTTAATTGTCTTATTTTCTTCTTTTAGAAGTAACACAAATTAAATTTATAGTCGTTTAAACGTACATGTCACCGTATAAAAATAATAAATTCGCAGCATAGAAATATTATGATTTAATGATTTTAACACAGGCATTGATATTACAACATATATATATATATATATACAAGTGTGTGTGTGTGTAAGACCCCCGATCCTCGCATTCGAAGCTATGGAAAGTTGGAAAGTCTTCGAATTATATGCGTGCGTGTGTGTATAAATATATAGCTCCTGCGCGCGCATCAGGATTGTTCGAGAACTACTGGCACTGCGAGTGGCAGAGTAAGACACTACAATAGTCCAGGAATTTTTGCACCAAAAATGGGTTCGCTCCGCAAAAATCTTGATAATTGATTTTTCGATTGGATTATGTCAGAGGGTGTCCCCTAAGTATAAAACCAAGTATGTGTCGTCCGAAATCGCGAGCGTCAGCCGCCATCTTGAAAAACGCCTTTTTGCAAATATCTCGGAAACGGTGAGTTTTACGTTAAAAATCGTAAGAATCTTTTTTATAGACGATCAAATTTCCCATCTTTTTTAATTGAACCTTTTTTCTCTATTGTTATTATTTGCCGAGATAAAGTCGATTAAAAAACCAAATTTTTGCTTTTCGAAAATATTCGATAATTTTTGGAAACACGAAAAAAAAAAGTGACAACCAAAGTTGTGGAGCATGAAATTTTCTACAATTTTGTATGAAACTTTTTTTTGTAAAATCAATAGTTGCTGAGTTCTAGCGCAATGAAAGTTGCCGTCAGGTAAAGAAAAGCAGCGATTAGTGGTAATACGATACTCTAGCATGCAAACAAAAAGTGTAAGGAGACGCGACGTCTCGGCGGCAAGTATTGCAGGATATAAGTAGTGCATGTCAGTGCGTTTTTTAACAATAAGGGTATATGAATATTCATTATATATATATATATATATATATATATATATATATATATATATATATATATATATATATATATATATATATATATATATATATAAGGAGTACAACTTTGCAGTGACCGTTTTTTTCAAAAGTTTAAGGCTTTATTATAAAAAAGTGGCTACATATTTTTTAATCAAAGTACTGCCCGTCGCTAGCTACGACCTCGGCCCATCTTTCAGGTAGCATTCGAATCCCGCGTCGACAAAAGTCTTGGTCCTTGGAGGCAATCCAGGAATCGATCCAATTTTTGACTTCTTCGTAAGTACCGAAGTGCTGGTCAGCCAAATCGTGTGCCATTGACCGGAACAAGTGATAGTCGGAAGGGGCAATATCTAGAGAGTACGGCGGGTGGGATAAAACCTCCCATTTCAGCGTTTCCAAGTACTTTTTCACGACATTTGCAACATGGGGTCGGGCATTTTCATGCTGCAGTATCACCTTGTCATGTCTTTCGTTGAATTGTGGCCGTTTCTCTTTGAGTGCCTTACTCAAGCGCATCAACTGACGTCGATAGAGTTCCCCTGTGATGGTTTATGTAGAGCCTCTTGAGTTTGGCACGAATCCTGGTCCAGCAAGGTCTCCAATTCTGGGTCTTCAAAAACTTTCTGCCTTCCGCCACCATGCTTGTTCTCGACCTCAAAATCTCCACTTTTGAAGCGTTCAAACCACCGCCGACACGTTTTCTCACTAATAGAATCCGCCCCGTAAGCATCTACAAGCAAACGGTGGGCCTCAGCGGCACATTTCTTGATGTTGAAGAAGTAAATCATAACCTCCCGCAAATGCTGAGAATTCGGTTCGTAGGTTGCCATGTTTGAGTGCCTATAACTTTATAATGCATACACCGTACGCATTATAAAGTTAGTTAGCTTTCCACATATCCGTTAGCTTTTTTAAATTGTTTACATTGGCAGAGCCTCTAGTTTAAAAAGCCACTTTTTTTTATTGAGCTAGGGCCACTACTTCGGCCGCAGTGGCTCTCTAAGTAAAACGGTCACTGCAAAGTTGTACTCCTAATATATTCATCGATGTATAACTATGTCGCGCCGAATAGAATACAGGTATATAGAAAAGTAAGCAGCTGCACGGTGCTGGGTTTTTCCCAACATTTTCTATGCCTTGTTTGTATCTGGAGGTGCTCGAACGTGTGTCTCCTCCCCTCCCTCTTCCACAAAAACTACCTGAGTGGAGACCAACGGACGTTTTTGGACGCAAGAAAGTTAACGGACTGATCAGTTCTATTCCACAAGCGATAGGGAACACCCAAACGTTCTACAATCTTTTAGGTAAAATTGAATGTCAGGACGTCGTTTAAAATGAGTACGTATTTTATATGTTTTCAATCTCTAAATAATGGAGATATACGATTGGTGAAAGAAAGTGGTGTGTAAAAACTGATACCATCGAGCACAAAAAGAAAGCAAAAAGAACACGAAGTTCTATTGAAGAATTAAAAAAGTATAAGCATGCACAAATTGTGTTGCACGAATTATTTTGATGAGAGGAGAATGACAACGTTCATACGCAGAAGATCTGCGGAGCCATCATCGTCGGAATCATTGTCGCAATCGTCTATGCCATTGCCTATGCCTCCGCCTCCGAGTTCACCAACGGAGTTACCTCAGGTAGAGACGATCGATTTTGCGAACAAATGCTTTCTCTGTGCTGAAGTGATTTCGGCCGATTTTGAAGCGCAGAACCGAAAGAAGTACACTTGCGAAGAAGCGTTCACCACGTAAGACAATTTTCTACTACTCAAAAGTCCGTGACTAAGTGGCTAGAAAATCGAGAAGACGCAGATGCCCAGACATTACGTGAACGCATTTGCAATGTTTCTGTCACTGACTGTGCCAATTCGAAATACCACCAACTGTGTATAACGCCTCTAGAAACTTCTCTTAGTATTACGGGAGTAAAAAGAGGGCGACCACTCGATCGAACAGAAGAGGCGATGGAAAAAATATATGACTACATTTCTGAAAATGACGAATGCCAATTTAAACTGTCAGAGCTTGAAAACCAGTTGGATGAGGATTCTCGACTCGATCCTCGTACAATCAGGACACATTTGAAAAATAAGTACGGTGACGACATTTGTATTTTCGAACTTCGAGGCCATGATGCATACATTTGTATGAAGGGTACGGGCTACAATATGCTATCGTCGGCTTAGTACAGGGTGCGCCAGAGAAACTTACTTATTTGAAAAAAATTCCCGCGCGGTGAGTTGGGCGGGTAGAGGGGCAAGAGGGGGCGCATCTGGAGGGGGAAGTTCCCAAGTTTGTTTCTCCCTCCAGTCAGTTGCCATCATGCTCTGGTCTAGAGAGCAGCGGGCCTTCGCAGTCGAGAGCTTCTTTTCTAACGGTCGCTCACTTGTTGCTACGCAACGTGCCTTCCGCGCTCGCTTTGAAATTCCTCCTCACAGACTCGTTCCTGGCCGTAATTCGATTCTGTCGTGGGTTAACTCATTTCGGGAGTGTGGAAGTGTCGCTAAACCCAGAAATGGACTTCAACGGACCATCAGAACTCCGGAAAATGTCGAAAGAGTGAGGCAGTCAGTTGTGCGTTCTCCCCGGCGTTCGGCTCGCAAACACGCAGCTGCTTTGGGAATTTCTGACACCACTGTTCGACGAATTCTCCATGAAGACCTTCAATTTCATCCCTATAAATTGGCTGTTGTGCAAGAATTAACTGAACGCTCATCTCTCTCAGAGGCGATCTCCAATGGCCGGCACGCTCTCCAGATTTGACTCCATGCGATTTCTTTTTATGGGGTTATTTGAAATCTCTGGTTTATGTCGATCGACCACGGACCATAGCACACCTCAAGAACAACATTCGCGACGCCATTGCCAACATACCGATTGATATGCTGCAAAGAGTGGATACGAATTTCAAAAATCGACTTCATCAGTGTATGCGCAATGGGGGTCGCCATTTATCCGATGTCATTTTCAAGACTGCATGAAAAAAAAATTGGGATATTGTATTCTCAAATAAAAAAAAAATTTAAAACAATAATTGAAGTACTTTTGTTTTTATTGACCTTTCAAATAAGTAAGTTTCTCTGGCGCACCCTGTACAACCAAAAAAAATTCAACCAAGAAGAGAAAGATTGCGAGTTGTCAAAGAAGCACTTATCTGTCTTCTGATGATTTTATGAAAGACGTTGATTCATCCGTTCCAAAGTCTCTTCGTTTGTTTTTGAGTGAAGTGATAAAAAAGAAAGAAAAAAACGTTCACCAGAGAAGTTGGCCGCGAAATGTACCAGCATTGCACATGCAATTGCCGCGTTCTTTCCTCTCACCTTTGCTACTAGGAGTTGGGGCTTTGCTGTATAGAAAATTCGCTTCGCGACATCTTGTCGACGTCTTGGCAGCGTTGGGATTTTGTTCTCCATATAAAGAAGTTCTGCTTTTGTGCGGACGTGTAACTATTTTTGCCGCTAATAGCATTGACAATATCATGTCAGGCCACGGGTATTCGAGACGTGTCAGAGGACACATATTGATTTATCAGTTACTAGCGAAGATAATTATGGATGGCATTGAATTTACTGAAGAAGAACGTGACGAAATGGATTTCGTGATAAATGATAAACAATCTGCTTTCTCTCCGCCCCAGAAAACATCATAATTAAAGCTGCTTACGAAAAATTTGACGAAGAATTGCGAAATATTGAGAAAAGGGGACTGCAAAGCTCTGGATCCAATATTTCCGCATGGTTACATGAGTAGAGCATTTTATAGAAGCTGAGCGGTCAGGCAATTGGACCCTGCACGTCGACACGATACAACAAATGTTACCATATTTTCATGCTAGTGGTCATTTCCTTTATGCAAAAGCTGCTCACTTGTATTTACAAGATATGGTGCAATTACCGAATAAAATGTCTGAAGTTGAATTCAAAACATTTACCGAAAGTGGTTACTTCACGATACGACGAACAAATAAATTTTGGTCTGGCATTATGTCAGACATGACGATCGAACAAACATTAATGCGGTCTATGAAAACGGCCGGAGGTCTTACGAAAGGTCGAGGAATTACTGACAGTACGCTCACCAGATGGAGCGCAGGAATTCTTGGTGATGCACTCATCAACTGCCATCAGTGTTTACAAATTGGCACGGAGTTATTAAGTCAGATGGCCGCGAACGATTTGAATTCTTTCCACTTCAAGAGAAAGAACAATGTACTTCCTTTAGCAGTTATGTCCAGCAGTGTCAAAGTGGTTTCAGCACCGATTCCTATTGATCCATTATTGCTTTTCCAAAGGACGTGCATTTCAAAAGAATCACCAGATGATTTAGAAAATCACCTGACGTACGATCTTACGCCTTACCCTCTATCCTTATTCACGGAAGAGGGAATGCGACATGGAACACAATCTACGTTATACAACTGTTTCCGGTCTCTGCCAGCTAACACAAACTTGAGGCCCAACAGAATGATTGTCGTGTTGTGTGGGATCGCAAATCCTCATACCAAGACATTTGTCTCAAGTATGTCGCATACGTACAAAATCATTTCGGTACCAATACCGTGGTAGTTTTTGATGGATATCCTGAAGATATCAGTCTCATGGGTACAAAGTCCTCTGAATGTCTTCGTCAATCGAAAAAGAACTATTCCGCAAATATTATTATCACCGAGATAATGATTGCAATAACTCCTCAAGAAAAGTTCTTAGCCAATGACAGCAATAAATCTCGCACGATAGCAATGTTACCGAAGGAACTTAAAAAATCTGGAATTCGTATCGAACAAGCTGTGGAAGATGCTGACACGCTGATTATCCAAACAGCTGTGGATTTTTCTTCGCATTACGAGACAGTCATCGTCGTAGCCGAGGACGTAGATCTGCTAATATTGTTGACCGCATTAGCGCACAAGAAAAAAAATCTATTTCCGCAAGCCCGGAACAGCACGCACTCCAGAATCCCTATACAGCCCACGTTGTCTGAAGCCGGAGTATGGTGAAAACGTAAGAGAAAACATTCTATTTTTACATGCATTCAGCGGTTGTGACACAACGTCAGCTCCGTTTAAAATTGGAAAATACAAAGCTCCGACGACATTAGAGAACCACGAAGGATTGCTGACGGCTGTGGCATTGTTCAAAGACAGGAGGAGCGATCCCAACATGATTGCTCAAGCTGGCGAGCGTTTTTTATTGCTTTCTACGGAGGTAATAAAACCGAACTGTCCATCGACTCTCTCCGATACAAAAACTTTGGCAAGTTAGCTCGAAACACCAAGCTCATCTTAACAATTCTACCACCGACGCAGGATGCAGCCCGTTACCATTCCTTCAGAGTATATCATCAAGTCCAAATTTGGCTGGGATTTCACCATGACCCGGAAGAATGGGGCTGGAAGCGCGCTGCAAATCGCTTATCACCAATTTCGAACGAAAAAAGCTCCCGCGCCGCACAGTTTGCTGCAAATAATATCTTGCAAATGCAAGACAAATTGCGGAGCTGCCTGCGGATATCGAAAGAGTGGCTTGAAATGTTCCATAATTGGTTCAAATTGCAGTGGCCAAACATGCGATAATGCAATCCAGTGCCGGATTACCCATATAGCAAGAGTGGCAAATGCTACAGGCCCCGCGCCTGGGCAGAATATAAATCTAATTTTTGAATACTTTTCATATATCCCACCCGCTGACGCGGTTCTCGGGTAGGCGCTGCGTGGAGCGTTGAGGTGGATGTGTGCTTTGCTCATTGGCTGATTGATGGCAAGGCGCGGTCACGTGGCGCAGCGGCAGAACGCCGGCGTGTTATTTCTTGCGTTTTTTTTTATATTGTTCATTTGCTGACCGCTGTACACTGATACAACAGTAGCAGATGCGAGAGTGCAGTACATAATAAAACGTTGAGCATAAGGTAATTAAGCTATTCCATTGTATACCCTACTAAACAAGAAACAAAACTAAAAGCATGATATATACAATGTATCATCGTGTGTTGATTATCAAACTGATGTTATAAAGAGAAACATTTTGTTTGTTTATTTATTTCACACGGCACGATGTTGGACGTTTTACGCACGCTTAGCGTGCGTAAACCTCCCGATTTTACACCCCATAAAATAAAATTTCGTACAACACTCGACGAAAAAACTTTTTCTAATCTTGTGTGATTGTAGTACTCGCATTCGGCTCGTGCTGCAAACTCACACTCGTTAGAAACACTTTTTTCGTCCTCGTGTCATAATGTGCTATTTTTTGCTTTTCGCGCAAAAACTATTCGTCCTATTTAAATCCATATTTCAATATTTGATAGCTTATAGTTTCCAGCTGGTTATAGGCTACGTAGTATATCGATTTCCCATATGTTTATTGCGATATAGTTTAAATTGTCAACGCGGTAAGAGAAAAATTCGCCGATTCGGGCGCTTTTGTGCCAAACGCTGGCAAAACTATTACATATACACTATGCGTGGAGAAATGGTCGGTTGTAAATATTTGCTACAGTAGCTGCTTTTATGTCTTAAAAGATCGAGGAAAAGTAAATATGAGGTTTGTGTCCATTTATTGAACTGATTTAGTAATTCCTGTCAAAATAAATATCACAATCCATCTAAACGTTTTCTATAAATGTAATTTGCCGTTTACACTTTATAATTTGGATCAGTAGTTAAGAGAAAATAAATATATGATCTATTCGCGCCGGACGGGGAACAGGCACGCTTGAAACGGGAATACCATGAGTGGCTCGCAGTGCTTTCGTTTATTCGTAAACTTTTTTTATGATACAATTGGTCCATCTCAAGCAGGCGGGTGACACTTCAGTGTTCGGTGTCTTGTACGTGCATAGCGCAGTACGTCTGGGTCTGTGCGTAACGTACGTAACCATCACTACTATAACGGTAACTGACCGCTCTCTTACTTACGCAGATACACTGTGGACGTAGACGCCACCAATGCACGTATATTCCGCCTGCGTGAGATAAAACCACTGTAATTGTAATATCGATGCGATACATGTGCATAACAGATTTTCAGCCATTTCGGAATCCTTTAAAAAATACTAAGTTTTGCCCGCGGCTCTACCCGTGAGAAAAGTAATTTTCCCAAGATGAAAAATATCCTATGTATTATTCCAGGACATAACTATCTCTCTGCCAATTTTATCCCAATCTGTTCATTCAGTTAGGCGTGATTGAGTAACCAACGAATAAACAAACATACTTTGTCATTTATAATATTAGTAGGGTAGAACTAATTATTGAACGTTGCATTTAGCGATCGCCAGCGGTTTTTCCCTCGTAATCTTTATTTTTTTTCCACGGGAACACTCGATCGAGACAAAAGTATCCTATGTTTTATCTCAGATTACAAACTGTATGTGTACCAAGTCACATTCAAATATTTCTAGCCGTTTTCCCTGGTTGCGTATTAAACAATTAAACGTCCGCATTTCAAATATAAGTAAGATTCCATTTTATTTTGAAATTAATTTTCCCTTCCATTTAGATCGAGATAGTCAATATGAGCAGCAGAGCTAGAGATACAGGTCGACATTACGCTTCTGGAAGTTCAAAGCGTACAGTAAAAGATGAAAAGGAAAAAAATAACCAAGCTGTTATGTCAAAAACATGTAAGCTGTCAGATTGTTTTAATATTCTGAGCGATGGTGCTAGATCCAAAAAATCGAAGACGGAAATACAGAAGTCGCGTCTCAGTCTGTAGATGATGGCAGTGCAATAGAAGAATGATCATTACCATTAAGATCAGAATCTCTTCACAATTCAACCATATTTTCCACATATCAAACCGAAGTCGTAACCACAGCAAGTCCTGCCAATTTAGCCACACCGCCTTGATGTCAACAAGTTAAAAATACAGCAAGTTCTCCCGATTTAGCCATCTCGTTTTCAAACCAAAGAGAGGTCGAAAGCACAGCACATGGTTCTGATGTAGCAATATATTCAATAAGCCAAAACCAAAACGAAAGTAAAACGTACTCCAATGATATTGGTGAATGGCCGAGCAACTTCAATCGAGATTATTGGATTGCAAAAGGAAGTAGCGAAGTGCAAAATGTGGACAGTAATTTCTTGTCTTCAAAAAAAGTATACGATAAAGAAAATAAACCACCATTCTGTCAGAATTCTTTTTTACATATACACATAAACCAACAAACAAAACTCACGTGAGAGATTGGTTGTGTTATTCAGAAGCTAAAGGACAACTTTTCTGTTTTGTCTGCAAAGTTACTGATTCAGGCTGTTCATCACGGTTCACGCAAGAAGGGTTTGATGACTGGAAAAACGCGAATAATTTGTTGAAAAAACATGAAGAAAGCACCTCACATAGACAAGCGATAATATCACTGTTAGTTCACAAAAACAAGGATGCGCGTGTCGATTCTCAACTTGTAAGCCAAATTAAGACCGAACAAACTTATTGGCGGACGCTTTTGCAGCGAATCATCGAAGTTATTAAATTTTTAGCCGAACGAGGTCTGGCATTTCGGGGTAGTGATGAAACTCACACCTCACAATGGAAATTATTTAGGTTTGTGGGAATTAGTAGCCAAATTCGACATTTTTCTGGCTCAGCATATAAATGCTTATGCAAATAAAGGAAAGGGACACACATACTTATCAAAAACAATGTGCGAGGAATTTATTCATCTAATTGCATCAAGCATACTAGATCATATTATGTACGAAATTAAAAAATTCAAGTACTATTCAGTATCATTAGACTCTACTCCAGACATTTCGCATGTCGACCAACTCACTCTGATAGTGCGCTACGTCTTGCCATCTGGACCAGTGGAAAGATTTTTGGATATGGAAGGTCATACTGCTGAACAACTTGCCCAAAGCCTACTTGATTTTTTTAAAGATCATGGTATTGATATCAAAGACTGTCGTGGCCAAAGCTATGATAATACCAGCAACATGAGCGGGAAGTACCATGGCTTACAAGCACGAATTAAAAACATAAGTAAGTACGCAGAATAGATTCCCTGCTTTGCACATTCATTGAATTTGGTTGCCAAATGTGCCACAGAATGTTGTATAGAAGCATCCATTTTTCAAAACTTCCCATTTTAAAAAGACTCTCGGGCACCAGGTGGTCTGCCCGAGCCGATGCGACGAAAGCACTTTTATGCGGTTTTATCTCTATTAAACAAGTTTTGGAGGGCATCTCTCATAACATGGATCAAAAGCTAAAGTGTCGTAATCAGGCATACGGACTTTTTTCGAAAATGGACAAGTTGGAAACGGGAATAATGGCTATTTTGTGGAACGGATTAATAGAACGCTTGTAAGCGACTAGCGCTTCATTGCAGTCACCTGGTCAAGACCTTAATACAGGGTACGCCTTATATGAATCGTTACACGAGTATATTCAAGCAATGCGGTCTACATTCTCAGAAACTGAAGCAAAAGCCAAAATCTTGACTGGCTGTGAAGAATCCCGGCTACAAACTTCAAGACGACGCCAGCGAAATACTTAGTACGACTATTTCAGCGGCTCTACTATGCTCGACGAAGTTGTAGAAAAGCAAACCCCTGAAAAAAAATTTGAAATTCAGATGTTTATTGTCATAATTGATAACATACTCTCTGCCTTAGCTAAACGCATGGAAGCGTACCATCAAGTGACCAGTGTAATTGGAATACTTCTGCAGTAAAAAAACTCCGACACCAGATGAGATCTTGAAAAGAACTCCAAATAACGTCAGTGCTTACCCAGACGATTTGGAAGAAAGTCTAAGCAACGAACTTGTGCAGTTCGCCGAACTCCTTTAAACAAATGGGCTGCGCATATTCACAACAAAAAGCATGAGGCTCTGGAAGTGCAGTTTTATAAACTGATAATGGAGAATTCATTAGATTCGTGTTTCCCAAATGTGGAAATACTCTTACCTATTTACTTGTCCTTAATGTTTATCAATTGCAGCGGAGAACGTCCTTTTTCGAAATTAAAGCATATAAAAAATTAATTAAGAAACACGGTGGCACAAAACCGTCTAAATAACCTTACCTTAATGAACATTGAATGTGATTTACTTCGAGCAATTGATTTGACTAGTGTTATCTCCAAATTCTCCCACATTAAATCAAGAAAAGTTTGTTCGTAAAAGTGGTGTTTTATTTTCTATCCTAAATCAAAACAAGGGCCTCGCGAAAAAATATGCTACAGGCCCCGCGCTGGCTTAATCCGGCACTGACGCAATCACGGCAGGGGACGATAGCGACGAAGAGGATGTTCAAAATGAATCTTTCATAGATTCTTTTGCTGTTCATGACTTGAACATGGAAGAAGAAAACTCACAAACCATCGAAAATCCTCTTCCTGTTCCAAACAAAGAAAATTGTTTTAAATCTATCATCGACGTTTAAAATTTAACAAGAACCATTTTTTTATTATTGTGGTGATGATGCGATCCTAATTTGTAAATCGCGACTCAAATCGCGCAAATTATAATCAATATGAATAAATGAATAAATTTTCATGTCTTTTTCACCCAATTTGTCAAAATGTTTTTATCGCGCAAACTTTCCTCCTATCGCCCATATCCCTCCTTTTCATGATAAATATTATTCTTACCGTCTCTATTATAAAATTCTTCGATTACACTTTTTTGATATGCTAGAGTAACGTATTACCACTAATCGCTGTTTTTCTTTACCTGACGGCAACCTTCATTGCGCTAGAACTCAGCAACTATTAATTTTACAAAAAAAAGTTTCACACAAAAATTATAGAAAATGCCATGCTCTACAGCTTTGATTATTATATTTTTTCGTATAAGGAGTCCAACTTTGCAGTGACCGTTTTTTTCAAAAGTTTAAGGCTTTATTATAAAAAAGTGGCTACATATTTTTTAATCAAAGTACTGCCCGTCGCTAGCTACGACCTCGGCCCATCTTTCAGGTAGCATTCGAATCCCGCGTCGATAAAAGTCTTGGTCCTTGGAGGCAATCCAGGAATCGACCCAATTTTTTACTTCTTCGTAAGTACCGAAGTGCTCGTCAGCCAAATCGTGTGCCATTGACCGGAACAAGTGATGGTCGGAAGGGGCAATGTCTGGAGAGTACGGCGGGTGGGATAAAACCTCCCATTTCAGCGTTTCCAAGTACTTTTTCACGACATTTGCAACATGGGGTCGGGCATTGTCATGCTGCAGTATCACCTTGTCATGTCTTTCGTTGAATTGTGGGCGTTTCTCTTTGAGTGCCTTACTCAAGCGCATCAACTGACGTCGGTAGAGTTCCCCTGTGATGGTTTCGGGTGGTTTGAGCAGCTCATAGTACACAACGCCCAGCTGGTCCCACCAGATACACAGCATTACTTTGGATCCGTGAATATTCGGTTTGGGCGTCGATGACGGAATATGTCCAGGCAGTCCGCATGATTTTCGGCGTATAGAATCCTCCCCGTAAGCATCTACAAGCAAACGGTGGGCCTCAGCCGCAGATTTCTTGATGTTGAAGAAGTAAATCATAACCTCCCGCAAATTCTGAGAATTCGGTTCGTAGGTTGCCATGTTTGAGTGCCTATAACTTTATAATGCATACACGTATCCGTTAGCTTTTTTAAATTGTTTACATTGGCAGAGCCTCTAGTTTAAAATGCCACTTTTTTTATTCAGCTAGGGCCACTACTCCGGCCGCAGTGGCTCTCTAAGTAAAACGGTCACTGCAAAGTTGTACTCCTAATATTTCCAAAAATTATCGAGATATGTTAAAAAAAAAAATTTGGTTTCTTTAATCGACAATATCTCGGAAAATATCGATAATAGAGAAAAAAGTTTCAAATAAAAAAGATGGGAAATTTTATCCTCTACAGAAAAAGTCCTTGCAATTTTTAACGTAAAACTCACCGTTGCCGAGATATTTGCAAATAGACGTTTGTGAAGATGGCGACTAACGCTCGCGGTTTCGGACGACACAAACTTGGTTTTATACTTAGGGGACACTCTCTGACATTATCCAATCGAAAAATCAATTATCAGCGTTTTTTGCGGAGCGAATGTCTAAAAATCGTGGAAAGGATATTTTGCGCAGCGAAAATTCTGAAAGATGCCAGACCTCCGTAAAGTTGGCCCCCCCGATATGATCATAAATAATTCTACTTAATGTTAATCTTTGAGAATCATTTGAGAGTTTGAGAGAAAAGAAAAATCGTTTGAGAGTTAATAGTTTTTCCAAAAAAAAAACAATTTAAATTTTCGCGTAGAGTTAGCCCCCAGATTTTCTTTAATCCGTAAAAAACTACCTTTAACATTTTTTTGTTTAATCGCTTGAGAATCGTTTGAGAGGGTTTGAGAGTTCAAAAAAATCGTTCTACAGTTCATATTTTATGAAATATAAGAATTTTTCCAAAAACGCAACCAACCGCAGGGCCGTGTCACGCATGGGGCGCACCCTGATCTTCATTCGCAAACGCAGAGAATATGAAAAATTGCCTAAAGTGCCTAAAATGTAGCATAAATAATAGAGAATCATTAGAGAGGGTTCGAGAGTTCGATAAAATCGTTTGAGAGTTCATATTTTATGAAATAAAAGAATTTTTACGAAAACGCAACCAACCACAGGGCCGTGTCACGCATGGGGCGCACCCTGCTCATCATTCGCAAGCAGAGAATATGAAAACTTGCCTAAAGTGCCTAAAATGTATCATAAATGATAGAAAATTGTTAGTGAGGGTTTGAGAAAAAAGAAAAAATATTTGAGAGTCAATATTTTTCATGTAAAAACGAATTGGATTTCTCGTGTGAAGTCGGCGCCCATTTTATTATATCCTGAAAAAATGAACGTAGACGGTCCTCTTTTTAAAATTGTTTGAGAGGGTTTGAGAGTCAAAGAAAATCGTTTGAGAGTTAACATTTTAATTGATTTAAAATGATCTTCAAGTACACGATTTACCCGAGGGTAGGTTCGTAGAGGGAACGGTACTGATCTCCACGACACAGATCAACAATTCAATATGGCCGATCATTGAAGATTTTTTTATCTGACAGTTGTGCGGTAAGCACACCAAAATAAAATTATCCACATTGCGTAATTTTTGGTGGAGGAGTGCACAAAATGTATGGCGGAGGAGTGGAAAAAAGTTGTGGTCTTCGTGAAAGGATTCTCTCGTTTGGAGAGAATTATACTGGCGAGAATGACCGCTCCCTGGATTTTCAACGGTTCTGTACCACGTACCGTCATTTCGGCTTTCATCAACAAACATCTCGTCAAGGACAACTTGGCCCTTGACTTTCTCATGGAGGTCTTTGTAACGTGGTAAACAAAGAAGGGCTTGTCTAGTTCGATGAAGGCGTCGAAACGCGGCTGGATCGAGAGAAGGTCTAGTGTGGCCAATTTTACTTAGCTATTTTGAAATTCAACTTTTCTCGGATCCGCCTTTGCCAATGCAAGCCTTTCCTTCAATCTAAAAAGGCCCAGAAATTCTTTGATATTAACTCATTGCTTGCTTTTACAAAAAGTTTGCGTGTTTACAAAAATAAGCAACAAAAAATGTCACTAGCAGCCTGAATACGAGAGAAAATTTTCTAATCGCTGGGTCGTGTAACTGTTAGTAGGTTAATGGAATTTCTGCCACCTAACGAGATATCAGAAGAACATTTCCGCTCGGTGTTCGAGTCAATCGGATTGACCGACATTGTCAAGCTTCACAAGGCGAGTCAGGAAGCTAAACGCGATCTTTAACAGCTGTTGCTAGACGATTTGGCTGACAACCGACCGATTAAACACTTGTGCTTGATCTCAAGGAAATGGAGCTTAGGTGTGGCATTCCCCAGCACAAATTCATCGGACTGGTAATCATCGAATATGAAGAAAAATACCACCGCCTCGAATTCGCCCGAAATGCAGATATGGTCCGTCGTGATGGGACAAGCCGAGTGGAAGAAGAAGGACGAGTTTGTCGCAGATCAAGCGCTCAAACATTTAAAAACCTATACACCGTTATTCGGTGCATTTACATCCACTGCCAGATCTGAGCTTGCTCTTATCCTCAACGTTCAGGAATTTTGTTACGAGAACATGAACTTCATGAAAGTCTCCCAGAAGATCGTTATCCTACAAAAGTACGCCCTCTATCTTGCGCTGCTTTTTATCGCGGAAAATACGATCGCCGTCCTGATTAAACTAATGCTGTATTCGTTAGCTTTTCGTGTCATCAGAGGACGTAAAGGATCAAGGGTAAAGGGACTCAAGGGAAAAATGGTATTTTTGGACCAAATGAAAAAATTCATCGACTAGCTGCAGAACGCTGAGGGGGAATCCGAATCGGAGGACGAAGATTAAAGATTTTTTTGTTCGTTTGTTCAAAGTACGTTTCGAAATAGATCACAACTCGATGCTTCAACATACACTGCCGGCCTCGCCGGTCACTGCCGGCATAAGTTTGAGTACACCAGTCAAAATTACTTGCCGCACTAAAAGTTAGATAGCGGACACAAAAATAAAGATAATCAAATTTCCCAAGCGGCGTTTTGAAGATGACCAAATTTACCTTCATTTTGCCTTTTTAGAAAAATGTTTACATTTTTGTTTGGCCCCGGGAAATGGCTATTGTTTAACTTTTTCATGCACGTCTAAAACTGCCCCCATAACTTCTGGCGAATTTCTTCGCTCGTTTTTTCCATGACCACTTTAAAGAGGGTATAAAAACCTACATTTTAGTTTTTTGGAAAGTTTCGTACGATTTTTTTCGCCCCAGTATTGCATTTTTAGCTGAATAAGACATGTTTTTGAAAAATAGGCGTAGTCCAATAACTATGGGGTTTCAGAGAAAATGTCAGATAGGTTCACACTGGAGGAGCCAGAATTATTTCTGATTTTCTGTTGAACCTTTTTTTACGATTTTTGGTCGGGACTCTGATGAGTGGAAGGGCTTTATTTGTAATTATGGGGTCTAGAACAATCTATCAACAAAGAAAATTTCTTCACTTTTTCATTTTCAATTAACTACAATTTTTTAAAAATTATTTTAACAATTTTTTTCTGAATTTTTGTAACATTTTTTTCTAAATAAAAAAAAATTATTAATTTTTTTAGAATTTTTTAAAATATTGTAACAGATTTTTCGACTAGATCTCGGAGAATCATTCTAAATTGAGTTCTTGTGTCTCGAGAACTATCGGATCTAAGACCGAATATTAAAAAGAAAAAACTTTGAACCTTTGAACTTGTTTTTTAACGCAAAAAAATAGTCAATCACGTCTCTCACCTTATCTATACGAATTTTTCGTTGTTACTTTTGTATAGAGGGAAACTTGATTTTCATTACAGTTGTCACGTACGACGTTTTTCTGTGATTTCTTTTTGACCAGCACACACATAATTGTACACGTGCGAAAAGCAATAGAGTCAGCTATTTTTATTTTTCAACGCAACCAAAAATATAAGCGTTTGAGATACCTATCACAATTGTATTGCTTCTCACACGCCATAGATGCGTGCATCACAGACCATAGCAGAGATATACGCTTTCCTTGTTTATCAACTGGGCACAATACCTAATGCATGTATTTTCGTGTTGCGAGCCGCTCTGCTATTTTTTCCCGCTCTGCATGAGAGCAGTAATAAAAGTTTCCAGCCGGAGCCTCAAGCCCTATGATAGGGATCCAAAATATCCAACCTTTATTGCATCTCCGAGGAGGTCGAACTCTCGGATATTAGACGAAAAATAGTTCTTCTCCGTGCTCAAATTAAGAGAGTAGCCCTTCTGGCAAATTCATCTCGCCCTTATAAAACCTCCTTGTCTCGACGAGAAGAGCGCAGTATAGCCGAAGTTTTTAACGCCGATACACTGTTCGTAATCCAGGTCTTCCGTAGAAGAGAGTGATTCGACAGTAGTATCGGACGTATATTATAATAAGTTCAGTCTCAACCAAAATTTTCACGCGTCGTTACGCTGTTCGAAATCCGGGTCTTCTGTAGAAGAGTATGATTCGGCGTAATTATAAAAGTCAATTTATATTGTTTTATAATCAAAAGGGTCAAACGACCAAATATTTCAAGTACAAGTTATTGTTAATCCGCGACCAGATCTCTAGAAGATGGTGAGAGTACGCGTGTGTGTTTAAATAAATATTCAACGAAAGCAAGAATACGTTATTGTAAAGCGACGACACCGCTCCTGATTGTCAAAGGTATTTATCACATTATAATTTCACTTGGAATGTACCAAATTATTATTTCATCAAGTGTTTATTAAACTATTGTGTGACTCAAGACATTGAAGTCCCTTTATTATCAATTTCCTAAATCCGTAAAAGAAACAAGATCTCTCGAGGTCTCACAGCAAACGTTCCCACATAATTGTTATCCCGAAGAGCACTTGTGACTCATTAGGGTAGTAATCGGAGTAAAGCGTTTACCGCTCGACGCTTATAACTCTAGAAATATATATCTTTTCTAAACGGCTTCGGACGTAACACAGTCCAACATTACAAATGATTTTTTTCAGTACTGAATGTAACCAAATAAACGTGAGCAATTCGACGGAAATGAATTTTCATTACATTCCGGATGCAAATAATATTGTATTTAATTTTTAATTATTTCTTCAGACGAAGCTCACCTAAACAAACCCAAACTTCAGCGATCCGGTGCAAATTAATCTTTATTGCCTTCCAACGATGCAAAGGATATTTGTTTCGTTTTTCACTCTTTTCTATACCAAATTCATTGAAACAAACCCAAACCTGAGTAATTCAACGAAAATTAATTTCTATTGCATTCCAACGATGCAAGCGGAACTGGCGGGTTTAGAGGGTACCCCGACTAAATCTGCCAAGGCGTTTTTATCCATCAAATAGTTTTCAAATGAGAGCGATTAGAATTTCGGCATTCGACTGATTGTTGTAGGGCTGAAGCCTGCCCTTAGCGACGACGCCACTCGAGTGCCGAGTCTGAGCGCGAGAAGCGTAGCACGCAGCGAGCAAAGTAGCTAGGCATCTGTCTCGCTTGCCCGGCCAGTTTGACGTTTCTTGTATCGTCTGCTATTATTTTCTGTCATCTTCGGTACACAAGTTCAGAGCGTGCGTTTGACAGGTAACGCGCGCTCTGAACTTGCATGGCTTGAGGAACGCACCGTTTGACAGATGACGGCACGGATGATTTGACGTTTTGCTTATCATTCGCGTCGGCGTGACAGGCCGACCGATGTGACATTTCCCGCTTCGTCTTCTGCCGCTTCGTGAATCCGGGCCGAAGCGTGAAGGTTGCCGACATTCGGAAGACTTGTAATTCTACCCGCGAGCAATGATGATAGGAAATAAGATTGTTTAATGCATTCGTAATCTTTATTTTTTCGAGAAATAAAGCACGGAACGATCAATAATTTGGTATTTTTCCAATTTGGAGGCAACGAGCGAATGTTTTTTTCTTCGTATTGCCGTTATCGTGAAGACTCGACGCGGACGTTTTCATATCAAATCACGAATAAATTGTTTAATTTTCATTACGACTTTGATCAAATTTTCCATTCTTAGTTGTTGCGGCAGTGATAACAATTATCATTCCCGATGATATTATTCAATGAGAGTTTCTGTTATGATTGTTATTTCAATAAATAAAAATTAACAGATTCGGAAACAACCCAATATGTCTGGAGTTTCAATTATCGAGGTACAGTACGTTTTTTTTGTTTCGTTTTTTACAAGTTTTTATTTAACTTGACTTGGTGTTAGATGCGAAACGAAAAATCGATATTACACCCACTTCCCAACTACTTAGAGCTCTGAAATTTTGCAAACATGCATTTGAGGGGTGAAAATGCACGATTCAACGTTAAAAAAATGAATAAATAAATAAATAAA
The DNA here is from genome assembly GCA_944452715.1 of Ophion slaviceki. Lineage (NCBI taxonomy): Eukaryota > Metazoa > Arthropoda > Insecta > Hymenoptera > Ichneumonidae > Ophion > Ophion slaviceki. The sequence goes on from OX101790.1 coordinate 5,334,555, forward strand.
AAATAAAAAACGACTTTCTGGGAGATGCGAAATGGAAAATTGATATTTCGTTCACTTCTCGACTACTTAGAGCTCTGCTATCTTGCAAACATGTATCTGAGACGTGACAGCGCATGATTCGACTTGGAAAAAATACATTTCTTTTTTGAATGACGACTTTCTGTTGAATGCAAAATGGAAAATCGGTATTTTATCCACTTCTCAACTACTTCGAGCTCTGAAATTTTTCAAACATGCAACTAAGAAGTGACGCAAGTTTTCATTTATAGTCGCATCTGGGTGACTTGGTGAAAATAATATTTTCTACTTTTCATCATATTAAGTAAAAGCTCATTAAAAAATTGTTTTCTTACATGTAAATGATTTCTATTCATGTTACCGGTATTCTGAATATCTGAATTATCCAGCTGGCGACTACCCCAATTTTGCGAAAAAACGGCATTTCAAACTTATACAAATAAAGATTAAATGCAAGTAGCCACAACCTGGGTCATCCGGATGCGAGCTGTTACATGAGCAAAAAAGCTAACAGTGCTCCGTATGATCCCTGGACCCTCTGTCAAATATTTCTGAAATCATTCATCGATGTTTACATTTCCTTTTCGCTTAGTTCCCCTCAAAGCGAGAGGATACCTTTGAAATCGACTACTTGCATGATAGTTGTAGGCGTTGCAGGCTCGGACTATCGGCGCCCAGTGCTTAGGGAAAAGAGAAGAAATCGATTCTCTCGGTCATTTTCCTAGCATCCATAGGACATACTCGAAACCCTCCCGTCGAGTTTGTCATTAATTTCATCTCGTTCCGGATCGAGAGAGTGGATCATGTCAGCAGAGGTACAAGCTGCAAATACGGTAGCACCTTTGCATACGTGTAAAAGATGAAATGAACGGATCGATTAGTAGATTTGGGTTGTTTTCACCATAACCCCGTCATGATCGTCATAAACTCCATCGATTTCATCTCTGGTTCAGTAAACGATGCCGAAGACGTGGATGGTCTGTCGCCAAAACGGAGCTCGGACGACTGCCATTCAGTTCCTAGCGAACAGAGGTGAAATCGATTCTCTCAATCAATTTTTTAGTATCCATATCACATTCTCGAAACCATCCCGTCGAGTTTGTCGTTGATTTCATCTCGTTCTCGATCGGCAGAGTGGATCATGTAAGCAGAGGTAAAAGCTGCGAATACAACGATAGCTCCTTTGAGCACGTGTTAAAGATGAAATCAACGGCTCGGTTGGTACATTCGGGTAGTTGTCGCTATAACCCCGTCATACTCATTATAAGCTGCATTGATTTCATCTCCGGTTCAGTAAACGACGCCGAAGATGTGGATGGTCTGTCGCCGAAACGGAGCTCGGACGATTGCCCCTCACAAGGAAACGTTGTGAGGTCGATGTGTCCGATTCCGATGAAATTTGGCATGCTTGTAGAATGGGTGAAAATAGGCGATACGTATTTTTTTATATCGGCGGAACCCGATTTTTAAGGGTTGAAAAGCACCCTCGAAAATTGGGGTGTTTTTCGTTTTTTGTCGATAACGTTTTAACGGTACGAGATATGAAAAAAACTTCAAATTGCAACAATGTTTATTTTTTCATGTACTATACATTGGAGATGAGAACGATGCAGATAGCAACAAATTTCATATTGTTTATTGCAAAAATGCAATTTTCTCAACCGTATCTCCGAGAATTTTCAATCTATTGGGATGTAAATTTGCATACATGCAGAGAATGGAAAAGTACGGATACGGATTTTTTCTTTTTCCGATATCTCACAATTAAGGGGTTGAAACTGCCCGTCGATTTTTCTGCCGAGAGCATCGTATAATCAGCTAGCCTTTTGGCATTTCGTTCTAAATTCACGTCAATATATGTTCGTTATGACGCAATTGCATATTTGTAACATTCCAGCCCTCCCCCCAATGGTCCCCCTCTCGAAAGGCAAACGTTAACAATAAAAATGGGTTACAAAGAAAGTACAATCAGTCAAAATAGTCGATACACATTTTCTCGTTTTCGAAATAAAAATAAAGTTCGAAGGGAAAAAATGTTGTATTCTTCGACTACTAGACGTTCATGATGATAATGATGAGTACAGCAACAAATGGCGTGTTGTTTATTGCAATAATTCGTGAGTTACTTGTCAACAATCACTCTTCAGTTTGTCACTCATATGGGCAGAGGCAAGGCTCGCAATCACGGACTGACTTCGTGCTGCGGAAAGCAACTGGATTACAATTGTATATTTACGAAGAAATTCCACTCCGCTTACCGTATCGAAGGCATTATCTGCAGGGATTACAGCGTATTTGGGTTGCCGCTGCAACTCATGAACAGAATGATGCAAACATTTTTATCAGCTTATAACGCAGCATAATTTAATCTTTATCTTATACTTTAATATCACAAACAGCAGAACCAATGAATGAAAGAAATAAATCTTCGCAAAGAGCGATTACGGTGCAAAGAGCTGGTAATATTCTGGTAATTCTGGTAATAGCGTGTGTCGTCGTTATTTTTTTCGTGTGTATTTATCAATTGGGTTTCAAGTCATATAAATTCACCAACTATCATTATTGCTGCAATTACGACTGAGAAGCCAGCCATACATTTTGAGTTCGAAATACAAATAAAAATGTACGTTAATCCGGTGAATGTTATTCAACTTCTATCCATAGCGATAAGTGCTATGAATTTGCCTCGCACTCCAATCACCGAACAGGAAAAACAGTTCAGTAATGATCTAGAAATCATGATCATTGAAGCGATGGATCAACCTATGAAAATGGAAGTCGAAACTAGTTCGGATTTTCTGTCACTAAATGAAATTTATGAAGCAGCCGCAATAGAAGATGACAGTGAAGGCGATTGGCACGGACAACGATACCTAGATCCAAAAATTGATGAAAATGTATGTACCCAAGATATAGAAGAATTGAGTTACGAATACAAGACAAGAGCTGTAGATTACTGGAGATCCGGGGCAAATGGGAATAGAAAGTTATTATCTGTTCAAACGTAATTTAAAAAGGTGAAATCAGAGCCGCAGTTGCCGGTGGGTGGCCCATAGTATAAATAAGGGTGGCACCTACAAAGAAAAGTTAACAAAGATAGGTCACTACGCTAAACAATTTTAAGCTTTTAATGACGCTTTGGACAAAAGGCTGCCTGTCCATTATATAGATCTTCAACGATGGGCCTTACGTGCACGAGAAATTGTAGAAATACCAGCCATAAATTTCCAAGCATTCGCTTCTTGGCTAAGGACATTAAAAAACCAACATGGAATAGTGTCACGGAAGATTACTAAATATGTAACAGAACAACAATTATTAAACACTGATACACTTCAAAACAAAGCTATCGAATTTATAGAAATGGTGAAAGTCAACATAGCCAACGTTAGGGCTAAAAACACATTTAATTCTGATCAGAGTGGATTCAATTTAGAGCTACATACAGGCCGCACATTGGCGAAAGAAGGGCAGAAATCCATTGAGACAGTCGTGCAATCGAAAACATCAACAACACACAGTTATACTATAGAGCCTTTGGTTTCTGCGAGTGGCAAGCTTTGGCACCTATGTTGATTGTTTTAAACGAACCTACTATTGGCTTCGAAATCTGGAAAATTGACGACTAATCATTTCAAGTGATGGTTCCAAGAAGTATATATTCCCAATACGGGTCCAAAATCGGTAATACTTCTGGATTCTTGGAGCGGTCAATGTCCAACTGCATTTAAAGAAATGGATATGCAAGGGAAAGATATTAAAGTTTTAACAATTCCAGCAGGTAAATATATTGCACCAGTTTCATTAGTTCTGTAGACAATTAGTCCATATGATAATTAGTAATTCCTGCAGGTACGACTGGAATGCTACAGCCCCTTGATGTTTATGGCTTCCGTGTATGGAAAAACTTCGTCTAACACTTTTCTGACGCAGTAATATTATACAATTACGACGTCAATCTGCATTTGAGAGACAATATTGTTAAATTACAATCTCTTACACACAAGCAGTTTTCTTCTCCACGGTTCACAAACCTCTTCAAATATGCGTGGTACAAAAGCGGGTACGAAGAAGAAAGACCACCAAACTTCGAAAATCCGGTAGAATTTTTCTTTTCCCAAAATGTACCGACATGCGATGTATGCGGCGAAGCAACTGTTATCACTTGTGCGTGGTGTAAGAAATCTCTTTGTTTCAAACACTTTTATCATGACTATCATTATTGTAAGAAGTATAATCCATAAAAAACATACAGTTGAAACGTTTCCTAAATGAGTAAGCGTGAGAACACTTTTCCGATTGTGTTGTAATCTTCAATGGCAGTGCGTGGCGGTGGATAATTTCTTCGTAAATATACAATTGTAATCCAGTTGCTTCCCGAAGCACAAAGTCAGTCCGTGATTGCGATCCTTGCCTCTGCCCATATTAGTGGAAAACTGAAGAGTGATTTTTCGAACTTTATTTTTATTTCGGCCCGTTCACGAGCTATAGAAAGAACGAAGTTTTTAAGGGTGCGTTGACCCCTTAAGAGTGTCGTTCCGCCAAAACGAGAAAATGTGTATCGACTATTGTAACTGATTGTACTTTCTTTGTAACCCATTTTTATTTCTACAAATTTTCGTCCATGCCGCATGGTAAGAACTTTCAACGGTTGCCTTTCGAGAGGGGGACCGTTGGGGGGAGGGCTGGAATGTTACAAATATGCAATTGCGTCATAACACGAACATATATTGACGTGAATTTAGACCGAAATGCCAAAAGGCTAGCTGATTATACGATGCTCTCGGCAGAAAAATCGACGGGCAGTTTCAACCCCTTAATTGTGAGATATCGGAAAAAGAAAAAATCCGTATCCGCACTTTTCCATTCTCTACATGTATTCAAATTTACGTCCCAATCGATTGAAAATTCTCGGAGATACGGTTGAAAAAATTGCATTTATGCAATAAACAATATGAAATTTGTTGCTATCTGCATCGTCCTCATCTCCAATGTATAGTACACGAAAAAATAAACATTGTTGCAATTTGAAGTTTTTTCATATCTCGTGCCGTTAAAACGTTATTGACAAAAAACGAAAAACACCCCAATTTTCGAGGGTGCTTTTCAACCCTTAAAAATCGGATTCCGCCGATATAAAAAAATACGTGTCGCCCATTTTTACCCATTCTACAAGCATACCAAATTTCATTGACATCGGAGACATCGACCTCACAACGTTTCCTTGTCAGTTCCTAGCAAACAGAGGTGAAATCGATTGTGTCAGTCATTTTTCTAGTATCCATAACACATTCTCGATTCTATCCCGTCGAGTTTGTCGTTGATTTCATCACGTTCTCGATCGGGAGAGTGGATCATGTAAGCAGGAGTAAAAGCTGCAAATACAACGATTGCTCCTTTGAGCACGTGTTAAAGATGAAATCAACGGCTCGGTTGGTACATTCGGGTAGTCGCCATAACCCCGTCATACTCATTATAAGCTGCATCGATTTCATCTCTGGTTCAGTAAACAATGCCGAAAACGTGGATGGTCTATCGCCGAAACGAAGCTCGGATGATTGTCACTCAGTTCCAAGCAAACAGAGGTGAAATCGATTCTCTCAATCATTTTTCTAGTATCCATATCACAGTCTCGAAACCATCTCGTCGAGTTTGTCGTTGATGTCATCTTGTTCTCGATCGGAAGAGTCTATCATGTAAGCAGGAGTAAAAGCTCCGAATACAACGATAGCTCCTTTGAGCACGTGTTAAAGATGAAGTCAACGGCTCGGTTGGTACATTCGGGTAGTTGTCGCCATAACCCCGTCATACTCGTTATAAGCGGCATCAATTTCATCTCTGGTTCAGTAAACGATGCCAAAGACGTGGATGGTCTATCGCCTAAACGGAGCTCGGACGATTGCCACTCAGTTGGCCACTCAGCCACCCAGCGAACAGAGGTGAAATCAATTCTCTCAATCATTTTTCTAGCATCCATAACACAACCTTGAAACCGTCCCGTTGAGTTTGTCGTTGATTGCATCTCGGTCTCGTTCGGGGAGAGTGGATCATGTAAGCAGAGGTATTAGCTGCGAATGCGATATCTCCTTTGCGTACGTGTAAAAAATGACATGAACGGATCAATTGGTACATTTGGGTAGTTTTCACCATAACCCCGTCATGCTCGTCATAAACTGCATCGATTTCATCTCTGGTTCAATAAACGTAGCCGAAGACGTGGATGGTCTGTCGCCGAAACGGATCTCGGACGATTGCCACTCAGGTTCTAGCGTACAGAAATCGATTCTCTCAATCATTTTTCTAGTATCCATATCACATTCTCGAAACCATCCCGTCCGGTTTATCGTTGACTTCATATCGTTCATTGAGTGAAATTATTTACGAAATCATGTTTGTCGCACGATTAAAAAAAAGCGACACTTCTATCGTGCAACGCCAAAAACTGCCATGGGGATTTTGACGATGAATTTTTAAAAGCTATTGAATTTTATTGGAATGTATTATATACACCAAAAAGTTCAAGGAATTTGTCATGACTTTTTCTCAACGCAAAACATTGGTGTGCATTTTTTTCCATGAAGGGCAGCTTTTCAAAAGTCCCTGATTTATAACATGCAGGTGTGGTGCCTGGGTTTCGTTTACGCAATTATTAAAATGTTTGTATGCGTATCCACTCCTGGCACGAGTCTCGCCAACACATTGGACAAGTCGTGACACGTCAGGTTTTCTTAGAAAAACTATAAACTTTAGGGATATATCACCAAAGGCGGTGACCGCGGATGGACCACTTGAGCACAGCTGCACTCTTGAAAAGTCTCATCGAGGTCTCGGTTTCATTACGAAATATAACATCAAGATGTTCACATGTGCGAGTATGTACGTAGTGCATCCAACCAAGCAGGTGTTCTTCGAACGTGTTCGAACTTGTTTTTCATGATTGAAAAAGTGGAAAGAAGTTTGAAAAATTGGGTGGGAGGGTTACGACGATCTATCGCCAAAGGCTTTGATTGCGGATGGGCCACATGAGCACAGCTGCACCCTTGACAAAGGCTTCATCGAGGTCTCCATTCCGAAATATAACGTTAAAATGTTTGCATCCGAAAAATATTATTTTCTGTAGGGGGAGCCATATGAATCCGCTGCGCTCAAATGTTTGTATGCGTGTCCACTCCTGTCACGAATCTCGCCAACACTTTAGACAGGTCCTGACAAGTCAGGATTTCTAGGAAAAACTATCAACATTAGGGATCTATCATCAAAGGCGGTGACCGCGGATTGACCACTTGAGCTGCAGGACCGATAAAATCTTTTGACCCGATGCATCCCGACTTCCTGTTTTTTGTCTCATGTTCCTCGAGCAATCTACACCGATGCGTTACCGGAAAACTCTGATGTTTTTTTCCCGAGATGGAGGGCCAAATTTTTTTTTCTCCCAAGGAAGAGCCTTTTTAATGATCCGCTCCGCTCAAATCTGGCAGCACTTTGCATGAAGCAGTCAATCTGTTAACATCGTGAAAGTTTTTCGAACTCGTCAACATGGAGCAAATCTTGCATGACCAAGCCGCGCTTTTACGCTCGTTCGAAGATTTTGCTGCGCGGGAGCAACGATGCGTCGAGCTCATCGAAGGGCTAGAATCGCAAAGCCGGATTAAGCGCCCGCGATTATTAATTGGACATCAACAGTCACTAATCGCCCAAATAGCGCGTCTGGCAGGATTGACAAATTCTGTGCGGAGTCGTTTCATACACACGGGCGCAGGATATGGTGATCATGCGTTAATCTGGCGGGAGATTGAAACATTCTTCGAGAGTCGGATATTGACCGGTGCCATCATCAATCGCAGCCACATCGAGCCGAAACACTTTCTAAATGATGCTCGCGTCCTAGTGCTTCATCATGTGCAAAATATTATCGGCAAGCACAACAGCATTAAAATTAATACAGTGCTTAATGGTGAATTCGCGAGTGGTAACAAACATGCGAATAAACGTGTGAACACGCGAAACTGTGAACTATTTATCACAAGCGATTTGAACGCGTCGTATGAACAGCGTGGTATGGAGCCCACTTTAACATTACTCGATGAATTTCAAGAACGTGATAGTGGCTGGGCTCTGCAGAAAATACTCAACCTCACGATAAATATAAATAAGTATAATCCGATGCGTGCCGGGTGCTCTATATCATTGCAGCGGGAAATAATAATGAAGAGGACTGTGGTTAACGTCAAACCCAACGATAACGCATGTTTCGCGTGGTCAGTTGTCGCTGCTCTATACCCAGCTGAACAGCACAATGCCCGTCCATCTTCTTACCCTCATTATTCGACAGTACTGAATCTGATGGATATCGAATTCCCGGTGACGACACATCAAGTAAAAAAATGTGAACTTTAAAACAATGTATAGATCAACGTGTGTACCACCACCACCAAAAAGGACATTGTCCCGATACGAGTCACTCAACACAAGGAAAAGCACATCAATTTGCTGTGCATGCAGGATACTGAGGACAACAATGCGGGGCATTTCGTATAGATCAAATACCTGTCGAGACTCGTGAGGGCGCAACTGACCAAAAAGGAGCATAAAAATATATAATGAATCAAAGATGTATGCGGCCGTGTAGATGATAAGAGATCGTTGAGGATTCGGCTTCGGTCCGGCCAATGTAGGTTTTCCAAGGTCGATGATGGGAATAAAGAGGTGTTTTTACGTTTCAGCCCTCTGGTTCGGGTCCTCTTCAGAATTTATATTTTTCTGTCTAAATGACGATACACAGTTTTTTACAAATCACGTTTGAGAGAGTTATATATATGAGCGTTGTATGTTATGATTCGGTAATCTAAATGTTATGTCATTTTGTGTAATAATCATGTTAGTTCTGTTTTAATTATAGCTATATAAATATAATATGGATGATTTCCTGTATTACGTTGCTTATTTTTATGTATATGTAAAGGTGTGTGAAATGTACGATGTGTGAGAACGAGGGTTATTATGTTATAGAAATATAAAGAAATGAAATATGATAACTAACTAACCTCGAAGTTGTTGGTATTTCAGGTTTTCCACACAATTTGGAAGGATATTTCGAAAAAACATTATTTATGGAGGTAAATAGTGTTTTGGATGTTATGGATTAAACTTACTTTTAATCCATAAACAAAATTCAATTATCACAAATTGGTATAGGAAACCAACCTGGTCAGGCAGATTCATTAATTTCTTTTCACACCACCCACTCTCCAAAAAAAGCCATAATCTACATGTTAGTTGACAGAGCAATAAAACTATCTCATCCTTCATTTCACAAAGAAAACCTCCAACTCATCAGTAACACTATGACAAAAAATTGCTATCCAATCTCTTTCACAGACAAAGTAATAAAACATCGGCTTTCCATAATCAACAAACAAATAACTAATAGCAACAACTTTGATTCTTCCAGAATAATAAATCTCCCCTACACAAAAAACATACACCATCAACTAATTCGTCTCTTCCAACAATACAACATAACACTAGTCACAAACAACAAACACAACATTTCATCCATTATGGTTCCACCAAAGACAAAATCAACCATCGTAAATCCAACATAGTTTATAAAATCGACTGCAAAGATTGCAATGCCACATACATCGGCCAAACTAAAAGATACCTCGAAACCCGACTTAAGGGGGGATTGTCATTTTTTTTCGCAAAATTTACCGCTTTTTGGGAATTTTTTTGTGAAGAAAGTATACAACGGAAAACTTGTGAAACTTGGCATATAGTTTTATTGATTTGTTTACTACATACAAAAAAATTTTTAAACAATTTCATCAAAAAATCCGCCTGCCACCCCCCTCGACGCGCGATGGTCCTTTTTTGATGGTGTGCACGATTTCTCAAAAACTATTCAACCGATTGCCTTCAAATTTGGACAGAATGCTCAGCTGACATCCTTTTATCGTTTGATGAAGCAAAAAAGCAATAAGTTTAATAGTTTTTTATTTATAACAAAAAATCGACCAATTTTTTTCGAAAAATCGATACTTCAAGTTCAAAACGTCACCAAATCGTCAATTTTTTTTTTCCCTTCATCGAACGATAGCTATATGTGTCTAAAGTAAAATGCTTTTTGGGTTTTTGTTGCAGGATGAACGTGAAGGCTGTAATCGTGCACGCCATCAAAAAAGGACCATCGCGCGTCGAGGGGGATGGGAGGCGGATTTTTTGATGAAATTGTTTAAAAAAATTTTTGTATGTAGTAAACAGATCAATAAAACTATATGCCAAGTTTCACAAGTTTTCCGTTGTATACTTTCTTCACAAAAAAATTCCCAAAAAGCGGTAAATTTTGCGAAAAAAAAAGACAATCCCCCCTTAAAGAACACAAAAATAGCATAAAACATACTACCGAAATACACACAGCTTTAGCACAACATGCAATAGAACAAAAACATGACTTTTAATTTGACAATGTAAAAATACTAAAGAACGAAAATTGGCTTAAAAAAAGACTAATCCTTGAAATGATACAGGGTGCGCCAGAGAAACTTACTTATTTGAAAAAACTCCCGCGCGGTGAGTTGGGCGGGTAGAGGGCGAGAGGGGGCGCATCTGGAGGGGGAAGATCCCAAGTTTGTTTCTCCCTCCAGTCAGTTGCCATCATGCTCTGGTCTAGAGAGCAGCGGGCCTTCGCAGTCGAGAGCTTCTTTTCTAACGGTCGCTCACTTGTTGCTACGCAACGTGCCTTCCGCGCTCGCTTTGAAATTCCTCCTCACAGACTCGTTCCTGGCCGTAATTCGATTCTGTCGTGGGTTAACTCATTTCGGGAGTGTGGAAGTGTCGCTAAACCCAGAAATGGACTTCAACGGACCATCAGAACTCCGGAAAATGTCGAAAGAGTGAGGCAGTCAGTTGTGCGTTCTCCCCGGCGTTCTCAGAGGCGATCTCCAATGGCCGGCACGCTCTCCAGATTTGACTCCATGCGATTTCTTTTTATGGGGTTATTTGAAAACTCTGGTTTATGTCGATCGACCACGGACCATAGCACACCTCAAGAACAACATTCGCGACGCCATTGCCAACATACCGATTGAAATGCTGCAAAGAGTGGATACGAATTTCAAAAATCGACTTCATCAGTGTATGCGCAATGGGGGTCGCCATTTATCCGATGTCATTTTCAAGACTGCATGAAAAAAAAATTGGGATATTGTATTCTCAAATAAAAAAAAAATTTTAAACAATAATTGAAGTACTTTTGTTTTTATTGACCTTTCAAATAAGTAAGTTTCTCTGGCGCACCCTGTACAATGCACACATTCTCCATCGTTTTTCCAAAGACCGCATTATTCATTAATTTGAATAAATTCTTTTCGAAATCGTTTTTGGCAAGCGTTCGAAACTGGGTATTTAACTCAATATACGAACGCAGCCATGGGGATTGTGTAAACTATAGGACTCAATGGATTTTCTTGAGGCAAAGTCCATGGCGTAAGCACTGTTGTAAATTCCGGTAGTGTATGATGTAGCGCTTTTTATCGCAGACGGTTGCTAACAGCTTTTCCCCCTGCTTACCCGGCAGTTTTTCATGCATTGGGCAAAACGGTAGGTCTTTCTGCGCATCATGTAGAGATTGGGGATATTCCAAGTCGACTTGAAGGATGTAGCCTATAGGTGAGTCTAGCGCGATGCATGATGGATAAAAATTGGACGCGTCATTGGCCCTTCCAAAATCTGCATATCGCAAGGGTTGACACATTGCCCATCCATACAAACTGTTGACATCAAAATACATCAAGTATGATGATGCTTTCGATGGATCAAACGACTGCATGTATTTGTTATTAGCGTGTGCATATCGGTTTGAGCATTGACTCAGACCACCGCGTATACCCCGCTCAACGAATAAGACCATATTGATGTCAGTTAGTAATTCAAACTTGACATTCGAGTGTTTTCACATTGTATCCCAGGTGTACCCCGGCAATGTGTAGTAATACGCGGGATCTAGGCCATAGCTCTCAACGCATGTATTTCGAAAGTTTTCGAAAATGTCCGCTAATAACAAGACATCTGTCTTCAGGTACAAATCGCTATAGTCGCCCAGCGTTCGAATGGAGAACTGCTCCCAAACGTTCTCAGCATGTGCGTACTCGCTCTCACATACTGTAGCATCTGTCAGGGAACTGTAAAATGAGTCATGTGGTGGTAGGCAAGTGTCGCCTAGCTTGGTCACGTCATCAATATATTCATAAGACCCCTTTTCGCGTCAGCAAACTGAAATCGTCTGTCGAGAGAGTTGGGAATTGCGTGCGTAAAATGTTGAGTTTGTCCTCGGTCAATAATAAGGCTAATTTATCGAGACTGGTGTTGAGGAATTTATATGAGTCGATAAAGCGCAATTGGATCTTGTGTTTTGAATCGTCTGTAATTTTAACATGCTTCGTAAAGGAGATGGATTTCTCCTTTGTGATTGGAAGCACATCGGTTCTTCCTTCGAACGCTGTGGCTACTTCCTTGATTATAAAATGTGCATCATAACCGGACAAATTGTGGAAAACTACTGGAATGAAAAATGAATGTTTGTAATTTAAGTTGATCTTTGAATGGGCAGGGCCTCTATAGCGCACAGTCAGATGGCATAATCTCGAACGCGTACATCTTCTTGCGTAAATGGTTTCTCACATATGTGACATTGAGTCGCTGCTCGAAAACTAGCCCACTCACTCGGTGTTAAATATACCGTACATTATCACAGAAAATTTATTTTATCCACAGTGCTAGATTTTTTAGTTCTTCGACCAACCATGATACATAATCAGCACTGCGATGCGAGTGATATGGAGATAATGAATCGTCATATGAACAACACGCGTAATATCCGATACTAAACACTTCATAGCGTTGATACATATCTTTCGCTAGGTTCTCCCCATCGGTCTTTGCCAACACACACTCCAAATCAGCATACACAATGAAGGGATGCCGCTCTTTCCGGCTAAAGTTGCTGAACTGGAGCCACTTATTAGTGTCATCTGGTAGTCGAATTGCACAGTCATTTATTTTTCCACAATCGACCTCATGTGACCGCAATTTTTCCTCTGATCCGAAGTAATGCAAACACCGGCAAAAATGGGGGATTTTTATTCCACTCGCTAGATATATATGATTATGAATTAATAATATTAAATTTACACACCGAACGCATATATATATTTTATGCTCCTTTTTGGTCAGTTGCGCCCTCACGAGTCTCGACAGGTTCTTGATCCATACGAAATGCCATCCATACAAATTGATGTGCTTTTCCTTCTTGTGTTGAGTGACTCGTATCGGGTCGTTGTTCTTTTTAGTGGTGGTGGTGGTGGTGGTATACACGTTGATCGATACATTGTTTTGAAGTTTAATTGTTTTTATTTGATGTATCGTCACCGGGAATTCGATATCCTTCAGATTCAGTACTGTCGAATAATGAGGGTAAGAAGATGGACGGGCATTGTGCTGTTCAGCTGGGTACAGAGCAGCGACAACTGACCACGTGAAATATGCGTTATCGTTGGATTTGACGTTAACCACAGCCCTCTTCATCATTATTTCCCGCTGCAATGATACAGAGCACCCGGCACGCATCGGATTATACTTATTCACATTTATCGTAAGTTTAAGTATTTTCTGCAGAGCCCAACCCTCATCACGTTCTTGAAATTCATCGAGTAATTTTGAAGTGGGCTCCATAACACGCTGTTCTTACCACTCGTTCAAATCGCTTGTGATGAATAGTTCACACTTTCGCGTGTTCACATTTTTATTCGCATGTTTGTCACCACTCGCGAATTCACCATTAAGCACTGTATTAATTTTAATGCCGTTGTGCTTGCCGATAATATTTTGCACATGATGGATCACTAGGCGCGAGCATCATTTAGAAAGTGTTTTGGCTCGATGTGGCTGCGATTGATGATGGAACCGGTCAACATCCGACTTTCGAAGGATGTTTCAATCTCTCGCCAGATTAACTCATGATCACCATGTCCTGCACCCGTGTGTATGAAACGACTCCGCACATAATTTGTCAATCCTTCCAGACGCGCTATTTGGGCTATTAGTGACTA